>JBBPTU010000050.1:0-56783 GCA_038094295.1 Tylopilus aff. beelii
AGTCATGGCCGCCCATTCTCGCAAGGGATTCACCCCCTTTTCCCTCAGAGATCAGGTATGGCTCGAAGCCAAGAACCTCAAATGAAACGTGATTACCCCCAAATTCGCCCCTAAACGAGAAGGTCCTTTCCGTATCACCAAGGTTCTCTCCCCTATCACCTACCAACTCCAACTTCCCAAAACTTGGAAAATTCACCCAGTCTTCCATGCTTCCCTTCTTTCTCCCTATCAAGAAAACTCCATTCACGGCCCAAACTTTCCGGCTCCACCTCCAGAACTTATCGAAGGAGAGGAAGAATACGAAATCGAGAAAATTCTCCAACATCGCAGCCCCCCTAATTCCCACATGTTCCTGATCCGATGGAAGGGGTATTCGGCCAAAGAAGACTCTTGGATCCCAGAACGGAATTTAAAACATTCAAAGACCGCCCTAGAAGAGTATAAGAAACTTCGCCCTACTGCTTTCCTTCCCTCACTTCCCTCGCCCAAACCACGACCATCAAAGATCTCTCATCGTTCCTCCCGTCTCGCTAAATAACCATGTCCTACAACGCCACTACCAACCAGTTTGAAGATGCCTCTCCCATAGAACTAGTTTGCTGTCTCTCTTCCCCCTCCTCAGTTTCTTGCATCACCATCGAATCCGTTTCTATATCCTCTCCTTCTTCAGTCACAGATACCTCTATTCCATCGTCCACCTTACCCTCCCCTGGTTGGCAAACCCAACCTCTAGAAGTTGAAGGACATCTCCCTATTGCTGCCCTGATTCCTTCCGTTCCTATTACCTTATCCCAAGGAGTCCTCTCTCCCGACCTTCCCATCTACACCCACGCTCTTACCAAGGAAGAGTATACTCCCGATGCATCCCACTATCTCCATACCCAACTCCTTGATCCTCGTCTCGCCACCACTCTTGGTGACTTCCTAGATATGAACTCCCCCCTTTACTCCCTTTACCAAGCCTTCGTCACCATCGAGAAACTCGGAGTAACCGTTGGAGCCCTGAAGGGACCTCTCTCTGAACCCTGTAAACTAGCACGAGACGATATTCTGAACTCCAGGAACCTAGCCCGTGCCTATGTTGGAGATGCCATGCACCAACTCGGGGGTGTAGAAATGTTACTGGAGATTGACCGCTACCTTTGGGACCTCCATGACAGGGAAGTCGCTCGCTCCTCCAGGACCCTCTCTACCCCTTCTGCCTCCTCCTCCCCGGTAAATGGTGAAGAGGAGGATGCACTCCACGACGCTGAAGTGCGCCTGGCCTACGAACGAGGAGACATCCCACTACCGCCATCTCACCCCCGTTATCACGAAACCTGCTTTGGCTGTCGCCGTCTTGGCCATCAGAAGAGGGACTGTGAATGGTATATGTGCCCATTTTGTTTGCACTTCCGCCCCGGACATTACCAAGAACATTGTCCTCTCCGCTGCGCCACTAAGAAGACCTCTTTCTCTTCTACTTCCTCTTCTGGCAGCTCCTGTCGCTCTGCCCGAATCACTACTGGAGGGAGACCTCCTCGCCCTGCTGCCGACTCTCCACGTGCTGGACCATCTCGTCCTCGCAATAGGAATAGATCTCAATCCCCTCGCCCTATTCCCCCTCCTCGTCGTCGCTCTCCCCCCTGCCCCAATAGGGCTAACTCTCCCATCGATGACTACGACTTCGATGACGCAGCCTATGCCAACATGACTGGGTCCCCAGGTCACTACGGGTTGGATCTCTAAGGGATCATGGGACTTCTCCCTACTAAGGGGGTAATGTTACGTTTACTCTTTTTCTTTCCTTTTCCCTTGATTAGTCACTGCTAAGCATATATGGACTTATCTCTTACTTGCGCTGACTTACTTCAGACTTCTCACTTGGTCAGCGTTTCTCTTCCATCATGACTCACCTCGACTCATCATGACTCGTTATTGTCTTGGTAATCGTTCCATGACCTTCCTCTGCTTAAGTAATCGTTCCATCCTTCATATATATAAACCTACGTTGACAACCGGTGTACTCTAGCTTAGACCTCCTTGAGCAATACCCATATCTCTTGGAGAACCCCTCAGTCCTCTTCTGCTTCTAAGCATCCTTAGTCTCTCTGCTTGTACTTAGGCCTAGCAAGCCTATCTTGATCTACAAGTCGTTGTCCTACTTTGAGTGGACGCTTTACCTCGAACCCTTGATCGGCCATACAACAGTCACTGGCCCTCACCTAGAACCCTTGACCCTACGACCTCTCAAGGCTACTCTAGTCCCTACCCAGGTCTAGCATAACAGGCAGTGTATTACTGGAGCTATTGCCAACACAGTGTCCAACTCAAGCTAACTACCCCCTGAGGAACCTTCGCTTTCTCGCTCCTCCCCACACACTTCCCAAACACCCCGAATCCAGACTGGGACACTGCCATGACCACCACTCCCACACCCGTCGCACCCATAGCGCCACCATTGCCTGAACCAGTAGCTCCACCACCACCTGTTGCGCCACCACCTCCTGATCAGGCCACCTTAGATCACAACTGGCAACCTCAATGGGTCCTGGAGCCGGATCACCCCATGATGGAAGGAGGATTACCGCTCAACGACCTATAAAGGAGACTGGAAACCAAGAGAGATGAGTACAACCTCTGATGCTCGTCTACTACCGCCTCTCCGCCTCCTCCTCCCCCATCTCCCTTCTTAAAGAACAGATAGACACCCGCTTTCATGATGACTATCCCGTACCTGAGGAACTCCCCCTCTTTCTGGACCTCCTCTCCTGCCCAGCCAAGCATGAACTCATCGCCCAGATCTTGGAGAACCCAGACCATCTCAAACACTACCAGTCCCAGACAGCTTACTCCCCTTGGCCCCTTCATAACCTCATCCTTGCCGTCCACACCCTTTGTTGTGCCTCCCATGTCCTATGCTGGACCGACCCAGCCACCAAGGAGATGACAGCCACAGTCTTTGCTCTATCAAAGACCTTACCACAACACTTTGACAAGCTGCTAGGACATGGCTTCCTGTCCTTGGTGGAGACCCTTCCACTCTCATTGTGATGTACCTTGGTGCACGACGTGTTCCTCCAATTCACCCACAGCGCCATCCGCAAGTACCTGGTCAGAGTCTTCAAGCGTTGGGACGAACCGAGCGTACCAATGGACGACCCTACGCCTGCCGCCAACCCCATCCCCTCGCAAAACGCTCGCTGCCGTCGCAGGCGTGCACGACCTGTGGGAGGACAGGATGCTAGCCCCTCAATGCCACCCAAGACCCCCACTCCACCCCCTGCTACCACGACCCCCACCTCCAACCCACAACAAGGGGTATGCACCATCAATTTCGTCCTTCCACAACTCCCTCCCTGCCCCCAGACCGACACCATGGCAGTCTCACCTTCCCCCTCCACTTCTGACTCCGCCACAATTCCTTCCCTTGACAGTTCCGACGACAAGGACAGAGACACCGCCTCCACGACCGCAGACGCCGGGTGGAATCCTGCCAATGCCCACTTGGGAAGGGCCTATCATGGTAACCCTCTCCTGTGCAGAGTCATCCGAGCAGCCTTGGCTGCAGCTGTCTCTGGGATCAAGGCGTCAGCCGCTGAGACACCAAAGCCCGTGATCCCCACAGCCACCATTCCCCCTTCCCATGCTGTCGCCATCACTCCCTTTGCAGTTAAGAAGTGCTACTCCTGCAACTCCCCCTTCCATTTCCATCCCCACTGCCCCCGCTACACCTGTCCTGGATGTCAGCGCACTGCACCTGGGCACTCCCACTATCAGTGCCCAGATAACCCTCAACCTGGTGATTACTGCAGAAAATGCGGTCATCCTTTCCGCTACTGCCCCAACCTGGTCGGTGAGGATGAGCTCAAATGGGACGATACTGATGTCATCTGGAATGAAGGAGACATCGATGGCCCAGATCGAAACTGAGCCAGTGGCTCAGTCTTGTGTGGGGGGTAATGTTACGGTTTGGGACGACTTGTTGATTCATGCAACTGAACTCAACGCTGCTATCAAGCAAGCCATCGAGGAAGGGACCTACAAAGGGTACGTCTCATTCTGTGATGGAGAAGTACTCCCCAGGGGCAACTTCCCATGGGAGGATGTAGACGGTGCGTTTGCTACAGAGCAGTCTATTGACTGACTCCATCGGTATCTGGATTGTTTCGGATTCCTTCCTTGCCTTCAGGCACAAGGTCCACGCCACCATTCCCTTTCTTGTCTATTTCATCCTGTACACCGCCATATGGACTCAGTCTAGATTTACTCTCACCAGATCTTATGTTTTCCCATCAGCGTGGGACATCTGTCACACGCTTGTCTCTCCTCTTTCTCATGGACGCCACCATTCTCCCACTATCATATCTCTAATTATGATAGCATTTTCCCCTATCCCAGTTACGTATAAATACCCTAGATTAGCGCCATGTACCTCAGTTTGATCTACACAATCTACCTGCGTTCTCATCTCCTTCCGCCATGAAGATAGGTTCTTCCAGCAAGACCCTTGACGAACTGGACTTCCTCTACCAAGCCTTGCTCGTGATACTCTACGTCTATTGTTCCTTACTAGATGAACAGAGGAGATGGGACCGATGGGACATGTACAGTAACACAGTACCTCATCAAGGACTACTGGCTAAAGGAGATGCAATCTCAGGATGACCTCGGAGAGTATACAAGGAAGTTCAACCAGGTCTCTAACTCCCTACTCACCAACAAAAAACTCGCTGAGACCAAGCAAGATATGTTTTTTTTATCTGGTTTCCCGGCTGACCTTGAACAGTGGATCTGTCACCGGCTTGAGATCGTGAAACCGGACCTTCACCCAGAGGACCCTTATCCGATGGGAGAGGTCTCCAAGGCCACTCAGTTCTTGCTCAGCAGCTCAGCACTCCGGGCCGCACGTACTCCGGTAACCACTGTGCCACGTAACTCAGCACTGGTGCAGCCCCGGTCCTTTCGACCGGTGGCACCGGTCCCATCTTATGTGCCCCCACTGGCGATAAAGGTGGAGTCTAACTTTAGCGAGCGCAGCCAGCTCTGTCACTTCTGTGGCAAGCACGGCCACTACACTCGAACGTGCCCGGTATGCATGGAGTACCTCCAGACCAGCAAGGTAGTCCGTAGCGCTGACAACTGGTTGTACTTACCAGATGGCGCACCCATCCCACGAGGCCGGTGTCTGAAAGATGCTGTGGACCGAGTGAGGATGGAACGGGAAGCACAAGCCCCACCACCTTGCATTACTGCCACGATTCTAACCACTCTATATCCGGAGATGCCGGTCATGCTCGACATCGACTCGTCGGCTTACCTGGCAATGGAATCCGAACCGGAGGACGAACCAGCCCTGGTTGACACTGATGAGGAATTTCAGCCATACCTGGTGCAGGCTTGGGCCAGCTTCCAGGCTGACAAAAGTGCCCAGGACAAGGGCAAACGCATCACCTTTGACAGAGTTCATGTACTGCCCCACCGACGACCTGATAACCGGGTCGCTACCGTGTCCGAAGAGCTTCTGTCCCCAGAGCTCCAGGACGACCGATGATCACCCTCTCCGCCACCCATTCGGGCTCCTGAGTCTTCCTCTTCGTGTCTCCCACCCCACACTACTATATCGGCCATGCCTGCATCAGCATATCCATGAGTTACTGTGTGGCACTGTACAACAGTTTACAGTAAGTTACAGCTTTTACAGTGGTACAGATGGGTCCCCCCCTGTACAGCACTTTCACAGCACTTTCCAGACTCCCTACAGTGCACACAGCAGTCCAGCTACATATACCAGACAGTAGCTACATAGTGTACATAATCTTTACAGTACTCGACAGTCCAGCCCAGATTGATAAAAAATATGTATATTCATATTACCTACTGTACAAAAAATCTAACATATAACTACCCTAGGAGTGGTATGGCGGGAATGTGGTTGTGCTGGGTGGGGATTGCTGTCGTTGCTGCTGCCGTCACGCCATTGTGGTCGTCGTCGTCATCGAGTGGCGGTAGTCACGCCATCGTCGTTGACGAAGTAGTGGTGGTGGTCGCATGGTCACCGTCGCTGCATCGTCTGCGGTGAGGTTGGCACATGGCCGTCGATGCGCGGTGGTGGGACTTGCATGGACACGTCGTCGTCAACGCAGTGGTGGTGGTCGCGTGGTCGCTGCCACGACTGCTCCATTGCTGCCATTGTTTGGCACTGAGGTGGGGCTGGCGCGAACACGCTGTTGTTGTCAACGATGTGGTGGTGATGGTGGTACAGTTGCTGCTGCATTTTTTGTGTGGCAGCGCTGGTGGGACTTGCACGGACGCGTTGTCGTCGACACGGTGGTGGTGGTCGCATGGTTGCCGTCGTTTGGCACCGAGGCAGGGCTGGCGCAAACACACCGTTGTCGTCAACGATGCAGTGGTGATGGTGGTACCGTCGTTGCTGCCCTTTCTCTGTGGCAGCGCGATGGTGGGACTTGCACGGACGTGTCATCGTTGACGCGGTGGTGGTGGTCGCGTGGTCACGGCCACGGCTGCTGCATCGTTGCCGTCGTTTAGCGCAGAGATGGGGCTGGCACGAGCGGGCCGTTGTCGTCAACGACGCGGGGGTGATGATGGTACCGTCGCTGCTGCCCTTTCTCTGTGGCAGCGCAATGGTGGGACTTGTGTGGACACATCGTCCTCGACGTGGTCGCTACCACGGCTGCTGCATTGTCACCGTTGTTTAGCACCAAGGTAGGGCTGGCACGAGCGGGCTGTTGTCGTCAACGATGCGGTGGTGGTGGTCACGTGGTCGCTGTCACGGCTACTGCGTCGTCGCCGTTGTTTAGCGCCGAGGTGGGGCTGGCACGAGCGGGCCGTTGTCATCAACGACGCGGTGGTGGTGATAGTCCCGTCGCTGCTGCTGTTGTTGTTGTGGTAGCGCGATCGGGGGACCTACGCGGATGCGTCGTCGACACGATGGTGGTGGTCGCGTGGTTGCTGCCACGACTCCTCCGTCGTCACCATCGTTTGGCGCCATGGTGAGGCTGGCGCGAGCGCGCCGTTGTCGTCAACGACGTGGCGATGATGGTGGTGCCGTCGCTGCCGCTGTCGGCCTGTTGTTGTGGCAGCACAATGGGGGGACCTATGCGGACGCGTCACGGTAGTGGTGGTCACGTGGTCGCTGCCACGGCTGCTGCGCCGTCACCGTCGTTTGGCGCTGGGGTGGAGCTGGCAACGCGGTGGTGGGACTTGTGTGGACACGTTGTCGTTGTCGTTGACGGCGTGGTGGTGGTGGTCGCGCAGTCAGCGCTACTGCTTCTGCTGCGTCGTCACCGTCGTCTGGCGCTGGGGTGGGACTGGTGTGGATGCGTCGCCGTCGT
This sequence comes from Tylopilus aff. beelii, assembly GCA_038094295.1. NCBI lineage: Eukaryota > Fungi > Basidiomycota > Agaricomycetes > Boletales > Boletaceae > Tylopilus > Tylopilus aff. beelii. The sequence goes on from JBBPTU010000050.1 coordinate 7,335, forward strand.
TGACAACGTGGTGATGGTGGTGGTGTGTCCGCTGCCACTGCTGCATAGGCCTCGTTGTTTGGCGCAATGGTGGGAACGCGTTGACGACGCGGTAGTGGTGGTCACGTGGTCGCTGCCACTGTTGCTGTGTCGTTGCCGTCGTTTGGCACTGGGGTGGGATTGGCGCGGATGCGTCACCATCATAGACGATGCAATAGTGGTGGTGGTGTGCTTGCTGCCACCGTTGCTGCGTCATCCTCGTCGTTTTGCGTGATGGCGGGGATGCGGTAACGACGCGGTAGTGGTGGTCGCGTGGTCGCCACCACTGTGCCATCGTTTGGCTAATGGTGGGGATGGGGCGGGCGCGTCATCGTCATCAACGACGTGGTAGTGGTGGTAGTGGTGGTGGTAGTGGTGGTGGTGGTGGTGGTGGTGGCGCCATGGCAGCAGCTGCCGCCGTGTCGTTATTGGTGGCCGCACTGCTGCCAGGTCATCGCAGTCGTCGTAGACGACGTGGTGGTGGTCGTGTGGTCGCTGCCTACCGTTGTGTCGTCCAGGGTGATGGGGCCAGCACGGGCGTGGGCTCATCATCGACGCGGTGGTGGGGCTGGTGGGAGTATCACTGTTGTCGTCGGTGGCGGGTGGCCAGTGCTGCTCCATTGTCCTCTTGTCGTCAGCTGTGGCGGGCTGGCGCGAGAGTGTCGACATGGACGACGCTGTGGTGGGCTGGGCAGGAGTGTCGTCGTGGACGACACTGTGGTGGTTGCGTTGTTGCGCCATCATCAACACAGTAGTGGGTCAGCGCGGGAATGTCACCATCGTCGGGGACGTGGTTGGGAATGCGTTGTCCGAGTCGTTGTTGACACGTTGACGTGTGCTCACCGCGAGAGTATAATATTACATAATGAAACTCACAAAATACTCTAAGTCCGAGATCCAGGTACTAAGCTACATTCTATTAGTATCTGCCGCTAGTCTACTAATAACACTGCGGCGCTGTGCGCTGACTCGGCCTGTGCGCTGTTCGGGTGAGCTGTTGTAGTGTGCCGTGATATTATGTGGAGCCGAGCTGCTGTCATGTTGCTAGGGTGTGGTAATGCAACATGCTGTAAATATTTTGTAATTTTAGACACTTATTGAAAATTACTGGAAATGTGTGGTAAGCAGCTGGGAGAATGTGGCTAAAAAAGGGATTTGCAGATGTAGGAGCACTGCCTTGTCTTCTTTTCATTTATTTGCCATAGCTGCTGCAAGGAATTCCATAGCCTTTTCCTATTTTTGAGCAATGGTTTTGAAAGAGGGAGATTTGCTATCTGGATCAAAAAGCTTGAAATGCTCTTTCAAAGTTTTCTGATGGGGTTCCATAGATGGTTCAGGAATTAGTCCCTGATCAACTTTGATTTCTTCATTGTGGTGCTCCTATAGTTCTTCCAATTGATCCTATCCTTCTGTTCATCACTCCTATATGGGGTCAAAGGTCTGGGTCTCAACACAATGTGGAGTAGAGAATTCCACAATTGATGGGGTGACATTGACAGAAACATGAGATTCTAGGGAGCTTCCAGATCAGAGGCATGTAGGGGATCTTAGTGAGATGCTAATTGGTTTGGTTTGCATTAAGATTCCTGGTATGCACCCACTTCTTTTTGGAGGGCAATGAGTTGTAGGTGCTGTATGGTAAACCACTAAGTTGGTATATGAAGAGTAAGGATGTAAGTATGTAGCAGTGTGAGCCTGGTTGTCACTGGAAGAGTTGTCTGGTATGGATTGGATGGACATTGTTGTGGGAGTAGGTGGGCACTAAACCTAAGAGTTAAAGCCAGGGAAAGAGTTTGATCTTTTGTCAATGTATGCAATGATGCATTATTGCCTTTTGAGTTCTTCTATGCATGAGCAGAGAATGTAAAGGATAATGAATAAGGCTTGGGCTAGGGCATCCAGTATGATAATAGGTCTCACTAGAGGAGCTAGTGGCAAGAGATGAATGCAGTGAATTGCACAAATCAAACTAAAGTACATGGTGCTCTTTGCAGCTATTTATATGTAACTATAAGGAGATGGGAAAACATAACTGTAACAAGAGATACAGTGATGGGATGGATTAGCATCCATGGGTGAGAAATGAAGGTTGCATGAGAAGGTGTTCTTATGAATATGTGAAACATAGAATCTAGTGAAAATGGATCTAAACTGAGTCCATATGACAGTGTGCAGGATGGAAGAGACAAGAAAGGAAATAGTGGCATGAATCTTGGAAAGAGATTTGGGACATAAGTGAAATACAGTCAAACCACCCATGTAGTCATTTGAGCATCCTATCATTAGTACCATGGGCATCCTCTATGATAGACCAGGGGAAGTCAGCTCCAGAGACAATCTCACCATCCAGGTAAGTGATATAGCCCTGGTAGGTAGTGTCAAGGACTGCTTCCTTCAAGGTGTGGTCCAGCTTCTCTTGATGGCACAGCATGTCATCCCAGACTGTACCACAAAGATGTGAAGAAAGTGAAAGACAATCCAACTGACTGTGTAGTCAAGATATTATCTTCTCATTGGTGAAATGCTCTTCTATGTACATGAGCCAAGGGAAAGTTATCCCCAGGAAGTACCTCCCCTTCACAGAAGGTAATGACTTCATTCCATGTTGCCTCTTCAAGGGCTTCATCTAAAGTGCAGTTAAGTTGTTCTATATAAGCAAACATATTCTCCCAGACCATAACAGAGAGACTATCAAGCTGGCCATGTCTGGCTAGTAAGTGCTGGATAGCTGAGGGCTGGTTTTCCAATGTAAGAAGACTCCAAAAAAGGGCACAGAGCACTGATGATGCTGGATTTGGCATTGAGGTAGTAGTGAAGCACTGCTTGCTTGCAGAGATTGATGAGCCTGTCAGATTAATTATATGTTTGTGAGTGCCCACCTGGACTTGGGCTACCTTTGAATATCCTTAAGATGCATCATCTCCTCTTCAGCAAGTCTACAATTTAGCTAAAATGTCTTGTATTGCTGTATTGAGTGCAGGAGCATTTTCATTTAGTTGGCTTGGTGGTGACATTGCCAGCTTATCTATTGCATGAAAAAGAGCTGTATGTGAACCTCTGAAGGTTGCACATGAAGGCTGTTTCAATGGTAAGGTCACAAATGGAACTGAACCCTTGAATCACACTGTAGGTTTTGTGCCTGACTGGCCAGTGATGCTCATCCATGCTAATTCAAAATGAGCCTGTTTGTGACTCAAGAAATGCAAGGTCTCTACTTTTGGACATTTTTTCCAGTGCCAGATCCTCTGGCTTGAAAGTTCACTACTATAGCTTGCATAAATAGTGCCCTCTTCCTCACTACCTGCATATTAGAAATGAATGAGAGTTGTGAGGTATAAAATGTAGTTAGCAGCTGTGATGAACCATTTATGTGAACAATAGGCATGCTTGAGATAGTAGATGCATAATTGGCTCAAGTCTCTGTAGTGACCCAAATTAGTATGGTATGTTTATTGCCCTAGTATAGGTATTTGTAAGGCTCCAATTATGCTCAGATACAGAGCTGAAAGCAGGGGGAAAGATGGGCAAAGATGTGGATATGGAGGTAGATATGTGTTCTACCTAATCTACTATTACTAGCATATATTGGTTCAAGACATTACTTATAACTGCCCTCCTAGCTAGCCTTCCATGGAATGTTTTACAAACCCTGATATCTTATGTAGCTTCCTCCTCTTTAGGTCTCACATCTAGCCTAGTCTATTTTTCATATACTGTAGAACATTGAGATAGAATCAGCATTGAAATACAGAAAGATCAATGCCAACCTTGATGACCTGCTTTATGGTAGATGCCTCTGTGATAACTGGGAGTTCCAATACTGTCAGTGAGTTACCCACCACTACCTATTTAGTGTTCTAATGTATTCAATGGAAGCTTCAATATTATTAGTGGACTTCCTACCACTACTTATTGAAAGTTAAATTACTACAATTTGAAGTGTCAATATTGTCAGTGGACTTTCCACTACTATCTATTAGAAGTCCTAATATCTTCAATGGAAATTCCAATATTGTCAATAGGCTTCCCAATATCTTTAATGTACTTTTCAATATTAGTATAAATGCTTCTATTACACTAATAAAAAACTTCATGTTTGCAATAGACTTTTCATTATCTTCAGTAGATTTTCAAGTCAACATATGAAAGTACCATCACTACCATGTAGATTTCTAATATCACCAAAAGTGTATCCAAAGATATTTTCACCTTGCTTTTAATTAGATTTTGAAGATCAAATAATTACTATATAAGTATTTTATTATAATATCTAATAGTACTTAAAATACAAATATATTATAACAATGATAAACATAGAGAGCAGATACATCAAGGCAAATCTTCTTAAGTACATAGGCAGAGTCAATCTCAAGTCTGTGTGGAGTCTTTAAGACTGCTGACTATTTTTTCACCTTTGGGAAGAAGGTCTCTGATCTGGCTTGCAGAGTTCAGACTGTGGTTACATGGGCCTTAGCCTCTTCTTTCAAGTCCTATTGGCATTGGTACTAGATTACCAGCTAGGGCCTGAAAGCCATCTTGAGAATAGTTGAAGTTCAATCCAGTATAGCTAATCAATGATTCTGCTGACAATAAAGGCAATGAAACTGCTGATTTGATTTTATTGTTTGCCAAGGAGTTGTTTCATCAAAGTGATGTAAGAAACAAAAGTCCAGTTGATGTGGAAAAGCACAGATAGGTTTAATCAGATAATCAAAGAAAGAAGAATGTAAACAAGGTTCAACCCAAGTGAAATTGACTAATTGGAAAAGGTGGGTTCATTATGATGGAGGTTGCTCATATCTGACTGCAAAGCAATGTGCAACTCTGATCTGATCCAGTAACATGGTTACCAGTTGCTTGTACATGCTGATGAAGAAGATAAACTGTGGGATCAGATATAGGGAGTTTTTTTTCTTCTTCAATTTCTACTTGACACAGTTTGTTGATAGTGATGTATGCTGGGATCTGGGGATCCCTTTCAAATGCTTTGCAAAGCATTTGCACTTGAGCAGATTCAAGAACCTGACACTGTTTAATAATACCAAAAGAGATGAAAGGGAATATCTCATGTCTTCTACACTGCCAGTCATGGTAAAACAATGCCCACTTGATAGGGTCACCAAAGTCAACATTAACATCTTGCTTTGATTTGATACCTTCTTTGCCATAGGGAAACAAGCATGGGAATGCCTTCTCAAAGAAGTTGTTACATTTCTGTCCATCTGAAAGTGTAGAATGTGAGGTTTGTTGTTGCTTGCATACACAACCAAAATTGTTGACAGGGTGGAAGCCATGCTACATAGCATAACCTCCCATTTTTTCCCTCCTTTCATAGATTCATGAGTCCCCAAGCAAGCTTCTCTTGCATTGACAGTGTTGTCATGTCAGTGTCTATTGTCCCTGAGACTTGTAGAGAAATGACATCCAGTTCTGATTCTGGTGTTGTCAATATCAACATTTTATCACTAATAGAAGGTTGCATATCCAATTCTGTTGATGCTTCACTTGCTGATTGAGGTGCTGCACAGGTGTAGCCTGGTACTATGTCCTTATTAGTTTAAATGTCAAAGAAGTGATAAATGAACATACTTTTGTTGTCATCCAATGGTATGTATCCATTGCTCTCCTGCTCTATTATACTAGTATCTTTTGATTGATAAATGACACCCATGATTTCTGGGGGCATGTCATCTTCAGGTAGGCTTGTGATTCATTGTTCACTAATATCAATGTCTCTGTAATAATTAGAGTTGTTTATCTTCAATCAAAGTAATGCATCCTGAACAACCTGGCAGTGTACACAAAAGATTGAATGAATCCAGCTCTTCACCAGCTCTCCAAGGCCAATAAATGTGACAGATATCAAGATGCTAGAATTTGGGGTGATATGGCATCAATCTATCTTCAACCATGGATGTCATGCCATCAATGTTCAAATCATAGATGCTGATATTGCCTTGCATTGTCCATTGTAGCATTAAAACATCACAAACACCACCACTTTGCTTTGGGAATAACTTGGACACAAAGATGTAAGGGTAGAGGAGGGCAATGAGGAGTTGTTCAGGGAAGGTAAGGACTTGTAACTGCCAGGGAATTTGGCCAATCCATAGTTGATTTGCAATGGAATACCAAGGAGTCTTGTTTGTTGCCTTCTTCAACTCTTCTAGACATGAATAACAGATAAACAGGATGAAGTCACATTCCATGGTCTTGACAGCAGTAGGCTCCAGAAGCTTGCCATCAAAGAGATTTTGTTGAGGGTGTGTCTTCCTAGGTATGAGTTAATGTACATTTGGAAAAGAACTGAGGAAAATGGCTTGCAGACCATCTTCAATAATGCTACATTCTCAAGCACAGGTGGCACATATCCCCACCTCCAAAGCTGAGTTAGATGTTGCCCCATAAACTCTGAATTATTAGTAGCATTTGACTTCATCCTCAGTAGGCAGCTCAAGAACTTTGAATAGGTCATGGTCACCATCACTGGATAGGGCCTCAGGCTCAAGTGTGCTGTCATCCATATGTGGTACAATGCAACAAGCAGACACAGGGATTTCTTGGACATGTTTGCACTTTCCAATGGTACTTCTAGCCTCATTTCCTCTTTTTTTCTTTTATTCTTGACCAGCAGCCTATAGGAATAGCAGGTGCTCATGCGGAGCACCATTTATAACCATCAGCAAACCAGTAGTACCCTGTGTAGAACTATAAAGATACATATAGTGTCACAGACTTCCAAGAAAGGCACCTATCAATACAGATTTCCCAATAGCTATCTAAGTTCTGTGGATAATCAATTAAATATGCAATTACCCATTTGTTATGTGTCTTGACAGACTTGTACATATCTCCAAGAGAACAAATTAAGAGATTATCATATCATGGTACTACTATACTAGTAGTACTAGGTTTGTTACCAGTGAGATAAAATAGGAAACTACAAAACAGGAGTAGATCAGAAACAAACTATAATAGCTGCATATCCAAAAACAACCATCAAATTAATCTAGAACTGATGCAAAATCATCATTGAAAGTGATGATATTGCTGGGCTCATTAGTGGATACACTAAAAAACATTTAGAAAATCTTTATCATAACAGGCAAGACATATATATTCTGTGGACTGTGCCCATACAATCCTCAGTTCCTCCATCTTCATAGCATGCTTTGGACTGCCATTGATGGAGACCTATATGGCATGGAATTTGAGAGTAAATTTTTAAATAACTTTGACAATCAAACTTGTGATTTTTGCAGACGCCAGTCACTGTGTATTCATCAATTGCAGCCCATAGTTCTCAACAGATACATCAATAGATGTAATGTAAATGCATGTTGAACAAATACCACTTTTGCTGCTAGACAGACAGTTGGTTGAGGGACTTTTTCAGTGAAGACATCAGGGAAAGCAACAGCCAATGAGGCAGGCCTGTTGTAAAAGGAGAATACAATAAGTGCATCAAGGGTGGGGATGGCCATATTGTTCATGGATCCCTATAACCAAATGATGTTAGTAGTCACATTTAATACACAAAGCTCACCTCTTCGTCAACACCATTGAAGGTGAAAGTTGAACCTTGTATCAATCCTTGGGCCTGGGCTTTATTCTCTGTGGGCAGGAACCCTTCACCAAGTGGATAAAATGTGGCACAAGTTCTTGCACTTTGGACTTCAGTGTTGAGTGCCACATCATCATGGCCTCCCATAACTACTACTGTCAGAGAATGCTTGTTTTATGATCAACTTACCTACCAGTGTAGACAATTCTTTTTGGTAGTGTGGCCAGTACCCTGTGGAAATGAATAAGCTGAGACTAGCATCACAAAGACCTTACTTACCTTGAGGCACATTCAGGGTTTCTGCCAGCACTTTGTTAAAAAACTCTATGTTTTTTTGATTGAAGAACTGTGAATGTTGCATAAATGAGTTGACCAAAGTAACATTGCACTGCATAATCAGTTTTGTATGTTTGATCACAGGATGGAAGAAGGTCACTGCATAGGAACACAGCTTTGTCATGGGCTATTTGTGCAGGCTGAATAGTACATACAGAGATGGAACTTGTAGTGCCATGGATAAAGCTGGGAATGGAGTGTGCAGGACCAGGGGCTGGGAGGTGGAACTTGGGTGGGAGCACTCAGAGCCTGAGCCTGAGATAAACCATAGGGAACCTGAGTTGAAGTGGAAGAGATGGATTGTACCTCATTGCTAGAGTTAGAGTGAGTATGACCTTGGACCTTGTTATGAGAATTTTATTGGTCATAATAGATATTATAAAGGGACACCAGGTCTGGAGATCAAGGAAAGCTGTTATGTTGATAATGATCATAGATAACATCCTCAACAAAGTCTTTCACGTAATCAGATGGGGTCAAGTGTCAGCAGTGAATGTATCAATGTATGAGACTTACTTCTGCTTTGGTCTCTTGGATTGAGATGAATGTAATGACTTGGGCTGTGGTGTAGCTCATCCATGAGCAGTACAGGATCTATTCACAAATTTAGTTATTAATCTAATAAACTGCAAGCATTCATTGATGTCACAAGCACTGCCAGGATCTGTTATGCACACTAAAATATATTGTTCCAAGGATTCTTCAAACACATTCATCCTGAAGTACCATCTCAGCCATACAATCATTCTTGTTGGGAGATAGTTCATTGATGGGTGGTGTGTCTGAAGATTGACCTGTAGAATCCATTTGGAACTATCAGGTGTGGGAATTATCTTGCACCATCTTGTTGCCTGGAACATTGTTGTTGTTGTCAGATTTACCAATATATGGCAGAGGTTATGACATATCTGGATATGATTGGCTGGTCATTTCTACCAGGCTATGAGTGAAATATGTTCTTGTGAAAGCTATGCAAGTCAGCTGAATCATCCGAGACACAATAATACTATGAGGTCCTATCACAGAGTTACCAGATGTTGGAGCCATGGGCACACTACAAGAAGATGGAGCAACAGACACACCACAAGAGAATTGGGCAACAGATACACTGTGAGGGGACAGGGCCACAGATTCACCACAAGAGGCTAGGACCACAGATTTACCTCAAGTAGAAGGAACTCTCATTCCCAAATGAGATGTTGTACTAGTGGTGTTGATGGCATGGCAGATGGTGGGAGTGATTGAGCCATGACAAGCTGCTGAAGTTGTAGGTGCATGATGCATGGGACAAGAACCTGTGTGAGAGGCTGATGGATAGGATGGCTGGGAACCAGGGGAAGACTTATTCTCAATAAGAATCTTGAAGCCACAGTGAGAATCTCCCATCATGACTTGATAGGTTAGTAGAGGTGCTATGTAAGTGGTAGGATATATCTGAATACCAGTTGAGCTAACTATACAATCAAGAGTGTAGAGGTTTATGCACTGTGTGATCAGTAAGTTCCATTGATATGAGGGCCTTTGCATCAACAACCATTGGGGCTGACATACTGCAGCCCTCTGATAATTCAAATACCGTGACAGAGAATTATTTGCCTGGTTGACCAATGTCACCACCACGCCAAGTGATCATCAGCTAAATATCTAGTTTGACTGATGATGATTTGGAGGTACAAGATTGACAGTATAAAGTAGCAAAGTTACTCTTTCAGGAAGCAGGATCAAAGCTTCTTCATCAAGACCACATCTTCTGCTATTGCAAGCGGGAGCTGTATGTGCATGATGTTCATGTTGGGTGTGGGAACAGGATTGACTCTGGGTTTGGGATATCATCTGTCAATGATGCAGTTAGGAGTGCAATCATGTTGCAGATATTGAACAGGATGATAAGACTGGGACAGAAGACATCAATGAGGGTATGACCACTGTAAGCGATCCTTGTTGATGCCCACAATAAGTTGGATCAGCAAGAATACATTTAATTTTCGAGAGATGAGCTTATTAGCATCTGCCGGTTTGCTTCCTTAGCTAAAAGTGCTCTAAGCAGGTGTTATGGCTGGTAGCAGTGGCTGGATAGATATCTCACAAAAAAGAACTCAGTTGTTTGGTGTAGTGCAACAGAATTAGATGTGCCAGCCTGACTCAAAGACGGTCCATTCGTTTGGCAGTGATGTGGTTCAATGGTTTATTGACAGTGGCAGCTGTGAGTCTGGATGCCCTAGAAGAGATTTGAGTCTGAACATGCTCAATATTCCCTAGCTGAGCCTTCTGGTCCCCCCTCCACAGGTTTGCATGTGAAGATTGATGTGCATGCCAGGGAGTGGAATCCATGCCTATTCAGTAAGTCAGTATTTGTCAATAGCCTGGTGACACAAAAGATAGACCTACCTGCATTGCTCAGAGCCATCTTTGTATTTTTGCATAAGTCTACAGCAACCTGGCCCAGAACATCTTCATACAAAGTCTGTGATGGACATTTTTGTTGTATAGATCTGACCATTGAAAATTTAGAAAACAAGGACTATAAGACATTAAGCAAGAAGTACAAACCATAAGCATGTAGATAGCATAGTTTTTTTACATCCTTTGCCAATCATGACATGTCAACTTCAAGGTACATCATGTACAGTGTAGCCACTGTAAAAATCATAAATGATCTATAGGGATCAGTAATAGGGTATGAATGAAATAATAGGTTCATCCCCAGGGAGCAGAGCATAAATGTCAGGAGGAGCTCTGGATAACTCACTGAGCCTTTGTGGGGAGAATGGGTTTGTAAATGCTCTGAAACTCCTGCTCTCAGCAAGCAGGCTCAGAGTTGGGACTGGGACAACAAATAGGACCAGTTTGGACTGGTTGAAGCACAGGAATGTGACAGACAACAACAGAAATGACATGCACTGGTCTATGATAACTAGAGATGTGATGGTGAATGTGAGATGGTAAAATTTGATTATAAAAACAAATGTAAATAAAGATTTTTATGGTCCAGGCACACACAGGACTATGTAAACGATCCAACCAGACTGGTAGTCTGGTCCTGGTCAATGAAATATCAACTGGTCAGTATGAAACAATAATAAGATATATGAAAATGAAATGGAGTGATGGAAATAGAAAATAGATGATAAACTAGTGACTTCCCAGATGGACAGAGGATAGGATAGGATTGTTAGAATGGTCCAGACCATGGAAAACCAGCCAGTTGAAGTACTGGTCACTGTGAATAATGAACTGGTCTCAAGGGATAACTCTGAAATATGGGAAAAACCTGGGATATCACTCCAGGGATGGGTAATGTCTGATACCACTACAAATGCACATACTATGATCACTGACAGCTGACAAATGTCTATCCAGCCATGTGAATAATGATTCACAAGCTGAATGCAGTAATCTTGAATTTTGATGGATAGGTGATAGTAAGGAGTCAGTGTTTGAAGCTTCACAATTGATGATTTCACTTCAGGTTGATGTACAATGAGTCAGAGGGTGCAGGGGAAAATTTTTATGCTTGTCCAACCAAATTGGAACAAGCAAGATTATATCAACAATAATATTATAATTATGTAATATGTACATATACACACTATTGCTGTTAGATACAAGATTGCTTTCAAGTTACTAAATGGTCTTCTGTTTTACATTTATATGTCATTAGGATAGTAGTATCTAATTCTTTCCAGTTCCTACACATGGAGAAAAGCATTGAGTAGGATGTCTTTCAGAACATTGTTAGTGAGGGGAGTGATGTTCTGCTGATCACTTGCAATAGCTGCATAGAGTTGTCTGATGAATGAGACAAGACATTGGAAGTATGGCATGAAGTATTGATTAGGACTTGGGTTTGGAGTTCACCTGTCTTAGTACTTCAAAATATCTCGACATCTTGACACATTTTACAGGTTGCCCACAGTCACAGACACATTTTGTATGCAAGAAGGTGTCAAGTTTCAGGACTTTTTTGATTGAAATATAGTATGCATATCCAAATGAGAACATAAATGATAGATTCTAAGTCATGTTTGGATTGGTGGGTGACATTGACCAGAGTTCACATTGGTCCCAAACTCCCTGATTATTTCAAGCACCATGAACTGGTGTCAGTGTGTACATACTGTCTGCTTACCCTCAGATACAGGCAATTCTTGATTCACAGACTTGGTATAGTTGAAATCAATCAGGAGACCATGGTGAAAATTGCACTGTTGGATTATCACTTTACACACAAAGAGCATTTGGGATGTTGCTCAATCATTTAAGTGCATTGGCCGGTGTATAAAGTCACCAAGAATGTACATCATGGTATTCTTGATGCTAATGTCATGGTGGAGAATTGTGCATTTGATAATGAGTAACTCGTGAACTAAGTAATCTTTGATTAGAATTAAGGCCAAACAGGTGTCTACAATGTCTATCAGGACACTAAGTAATTCCTCAACACAAGAAAACTCCTTCAAAGGAAAGCTGACAGGTTTGAAAAGCAAGCAATGCCAGACTTGGACCTCTGATTGTTCATCAACACTCAGGTGTTGTAGTAGATAGTCAGGTTGGCACAAAGCTGTAGAATCATCAATCCCTCGTACTTGCACTATCTATGCCTTGACAAGAGGGGGATTCCATATAGTAAACCTCTCTCCTTTATTCGTGTCAACATCTGCTCCTCAGTGGCACTTTGCCATTTATGAGTCCAGGAAGACCTCACAACATACTCCCATCTAGTTGGATCCCTGTCCTTGACAATGACAAAGCATAATGTACCTGTTGGTACACCTGATATGGGTACAGGTATGGGTATACCTCTGGACACCTGGGGGTATACCTGTGCAATTGCCTAAATGTGATTGAATATGCACAACCATACCTATGTCTGATAGAATAAACTGAGTCTCTCAAACCATCTGGGTTTCTATACTTGCTCATATATTCTTGAGCAAGAATAACTATTGAAAGTACAGATTACAAGATATGTATGGCAGTACATGATTAGGTACAAGCATGTTTTGATTTGACAAATTTTGTGATAAAGTGGAAGTTAGAACCATGTAATTACTCTAAATTTACCATAACTCAGACCATCCAGGTCCTGCACAGCATCATGCTGGTGGCACAAACCTCTAAATTAATCCCCTTTTATCAATATCAACACTGACTTACGGTAAACTCTGCAAACTGTAAGCACAGGGGGTATATCAATTTTCTAGTGACAACACCATGGCACTCATATTACAGTCTGAGGTGCTCCAATTGGTACTGTTCTGGTGCATTTCCTGAACAAGTTAGCAGATATGGGAGTAATTGGGTCTTCATACATTAGTATTCACTACCATGCACTCATACTGACCATCATGGTATTCTTGTAAAGCAGCACAACAGGCTGCATCCCCAAAAGTGTATATGTTCTGTAAGTTGCCTTCTGAACAATGAGATGCAGGTAAATGCACTATCCAGAAGGAGATTTCAAAAAATGAGTGCAGAGAAGAAGTCTTTGTTGGAATGTTCTCTTAGGAATGATAAGTTAGTGAGAAAAACCTGTCCATTTCATGATTCTGGGCTTGGATATCTTGCAACATTTCTTCCTTCCAGAGCAAGAGATTGTGTATGTCATTTTCTTGCACATTCCTAATGCCAAGCTCTGGTAATTGGCTCTGAGGGGGAGAGTATTCTTCACTCCAGGTAAATTGCTGGCTGATGGGTTCAAGAGGTCTGATCTCATCATCAATGAATACCCTACCAAGCTTTGCAGCTTCAACAGCAAGTTGACTATGAAGCTCCTCATATCAAAGGACTTGGGAAGTGGTGAGGTTTGTGATAGCCTCTTCTGTAAGGGCAGACAGGGCATTTGAGTTGTCCTCATCTTCCACAAGGGCAAATTCATTAGAATCCTCTGTCATAGCACTGCAGCCACTGGTTTGACAATTGTGTTCTGACCAATGTTGCTAAGCAGATCTCTTGCAATAATGGAAGTACTAAGTCCCTGAGATGATATTCTGAATGGAATAGGGTGTGGCAGTCATAAAGGCTTTATAAGCTGCTTCCCAGCTTTCTGATGGTTGCTTCAAACCAGTGGAAACATTTTACCAGAGCTTGAGAAGTATTAACATTGATATGCAAACAGAATTATACTCCTCCAGATCCTCATGATGAGGGAAGGAAAGGACTGGCCAATGAAATTGGGTAAATTGTTATGTCCCTTGGGACAAATAACACATTGTTTCTGTTCAAACTCTGGGAGTTTGAGAAGATAGAGGACACACTTGTGGCATGGGCAACCTGGGCCAGCTTGCAGCACTCAATTGAGATTGTCATTCCCTCACAGGCCTTTGTTTTCAAATCCACTTTGGCCTCATATGCATCTATAGGGAATTGAATTATATTGAACTTGGAAATTGCATCACTGTGGAGCATGTAGTCAGTGACATGACATTTGGTAAATGTTTTGGACCACCATCAATGTCCAGTGTGTCCACATCACTATTACTGGTTTCCTGCAATCATCAATGTTTGTCAATTCCATTTGCCATTAATGAGTTGATAAGATTACCTTCCAATTCTCTTTATTCATAGGATTCAAGTTTACTGCAGTTGAAATATCTTGGACTCTACCAATACCATCTGGTAGCAGCCTGTTCATTACCATCATTTCTATCACTAAAAGGGTTGTGTGTCAGCAAGATGCCAGCTTACTCTTTCTTGAATTGCCTATCCTGAAGTGTAGTCACTGTGACTAAGTTGGCCTCTTCAAGTTGATACTGTGTGGATCTTTCTCCAGATCTGAGAAGACCTCCAAAAGTGTGCAAATGAAGGAAGACCAATGGATGAGTGTGTAATGATGCTAATGGTACATGTCACCCCACCAACCCCATCAGACATGACATGACCATAGGTGCTGCCAGTTCTTGCATGTAATTTATTGTATAGACAAGTCAAAAGAGCAAGAGTCTTTGCTGGTCATGAAGATTTTTGAGGTAGGTAGTCTTCTCTGTGGTATGCATACCCTTTCAATAAAATCACAGACATATTGTAATGCTTTGCTTTCTTCTTTGTCAAATAGCTCATTATATAGAATGTGATGTTGGTCATTTCTGAAGGATTGGTCAAGAGCTTTCCATCATTGTTGAATCAACAGTTGATGGTTATTGCTGGGATCCATGCATTCAAGAATTCATAGGTACATTTCATTCTCCATTTCCCAGATTCAAAAATAAAGTCTTCAGGTGCTGTTGGAAATGGGGTGTACCGTTTACAAGATTGCCTGCTTTGTTTGATACCAGACATCAGTGAATTTCACAGGTATAGTGTTGTTGAACCTAGCAACTGACCATTTCAACTCCATGATCTGGGTTCCATAGTTGGCTGAACCAGGTTTGGGAGGTTGTGAGTATGCAACTTCAGTGTGATTTGGAATGTTCCTGACTGACTCTGCAGACTCCAAGCCAGGTAAGTATGTGCAGAAGTTACACTAATGGATGCAAATATATTCTGTTGAAAATCCTCAGATTTTAGGAGCTCCATTATCTCCTCCACAGGTGGCAAGTTCTTAGGCCACATTAGCATGTGTAAATGGAGAGAGCTACATCATTGAAATGTGACAACACTGAAGTATGCTAACAAATGTCCAAAAACTCCCTTCTTGCCCTCTATGTGTTGCTGCTTTGTATATTTGAGCAAGATTGATTGATAGCCAGATACTTAGTTACTAGGTGGGTTCATTATGATGCAGGTTGCTCATATCTGACTGTGAAGCTGTGTGCAACTCTGATCTGATCCAGTAACATGGCTACCAGTTGCTTGTACATGCTGATGAAGAAGATGAACTGTGGGATCAGATATAGGGAGTTTTTTTTCTTCTTCAATTTCTGCTTGACACAGTTTGTTAATAGTGATGGATGCTAGGATCTGGGCATCCCTTTCAAATATTTTGTGAAGCATTTGCACTTGAGCAGATCAAAGAACCTGACACTTTTCAATAATTCCAAAAGAGATGAAAGAGAATGAATGTCTCATGTCTTCTAAACTGCCAGTCATGGTAAGACAATGCCCACTTCATTTATCTACTCTACATCCTGACCTTCAGGCCCAAAGAGCTTGTAGGCTACAATCCCACACTTAACTTCTTGACCATTGTCACTCAAGCAACATGGCTTTGTACTTTTTCAACAATCAAAATTGATGATGACATGTATATCATTGTATGCCTTCTATTCAACAGTGAACTGATCTGTGGGAGGGCTATAATATGATGCCTGGGTTGATGTGGATGCATCATTGTCACACACAATGCAGCCATAATAGCAAGTGCACCATCATCACTGGTAACACAATGGCAAGGTGGGCCACCTAGCCCCCTGTGTCCCAGCTCCACACATGATGCAGCACATCTCTCAAATAGCACAGCACATGCTCACCCCCTTGGGTAATCTACCATCAACATTCCTTTCTTCTGGTTGGTAGATTATTCTCACTGTCCTTCAAAACTACCAGTCTTAGTGATCTTAGCATACATTGAAGGTACAATCCAGACTACAAGGACTTCTCTTTTGTGACTGTTTCAACATAGTTGATGTCCATCCTGAAGGAGACAAATGTATACTGCTGAGGCAGTAGACATGGCATCATTCATATATCCAAGCTTGTTTCAAGCATTCCAAGAAGCTCACTGATCTCTAGAATGTGACATGACTTGATGTATTTGTATGTTATACTGTGTCCCTGGGACATCCTTGGATAAGAGAACAAAACCTTTGACTAACTCGACAGTAGTGTGCTGAAAATTACTCCCTTCATGGTTTGCCAACTCTACGACAACCACAGAGACAGAACAACTTCTAACACACAATGAGGAAATGGAATTTGTCACTGGATAGAGCAATAAGATCAAAAGGCATCTTAACAATCAAAAAAGATATATGATGTGGTGACCAAGTTGAAACCTTGTACTTAGATTGTGAACACTTTGTCATAGGCATGGATCAGAGGGGACATGAACAAGCTTGTTGGATGCCACAAAATATGTGATAGTTGATCAGGCAGCAAGCAATGTGAAGAGAGAAAAAACAGGTCAGTAATTTAAACATGCTTCTGGGTTTTTGTGTGCTGTAGAAGCAATGTAAGTGGTAGTAAACCCTACCTTTCTGATGAATGCTGCTTACAACTCTGCCATCATCATGTTGTCCCATCCCTATCCCTGTTTTTGATTATACAATCAAGGCCAGAGAATATATTTGATGGGATTATAAGGTGTGAAATATGGTAGAGCATCACCAAGTAAGTTCAGGAGTAGAATAGCCATGATTAAGCAACTCATCTCAGTTCCCACATAGATGTTAAACACCCAAAGTATGTCACTGATTATCCTTCTCACAGATACCATTACTGGGAATATTTTAAAGGTGCAAATGCCACTGTATTGGAGTTCAAGTTGACTTTTCAGGCCAAATCCCACCTTATCCAACACAGTAAGTACTTAATGCTAATAGTTTGGAGTTGATGCTGATTTGAATCAATTTTGAGGTTGCTTAGTCCTATTGTGTCATTTGCACAATCTGAGTGATTATGTACACAAGTCAAATATATGGATAAATGACAATAAAATGCTCATTGTTATTATTATGGTATCTATTGACTCTGGTATTGATAAGGGCTCAAAGTCTGACTGATTCCCTCCTTTGATATGTAGGAGTTAGCTTTATGGGAAAATCAAAAAACTCTTTGAGATCAAGAAGCATGCAGTATGATTCCAGGTATGGTCTGCAGCAGCCTATCTTTCAACCTCACCAACATTCCTAGCACTAAGATCATGAATAATTTGCCATCCAAATGCCAATAATTCTCACAGGTTTGTCAAAGTGACATCAAGGCTTAGATTAGGACCAACACACTAGTAGTGTGATAAGAAATTATGAGACATCATATACATAAATCACATGACTAAACCTTATGGACCTGGTCAAGGGTTGTTAAGATATTACAAGCCCTTGCCAGTGTGATATCAACCAAGGTCAGGCTAAGTATCAATGACACTACTGACACTACCATGTATGAATTGCCTAGAAGTCTGGCACATGCAGAAGCTACTGCTCACCTGAACCTCTGACTCTAGAGCGTATAGATTATACTAGTTGTAGATAGAACTACATGGTGCTAGAAATAGGTGTAAAAATCATTATCATCAGAAGTATTGCTCCTGCTGTCATCATTATCATTACTGTCTTCAGTGTCACCCTTGTTTTCGCTATTATCTTCTAAGGCTCTCTGCTGGGACTGGCTTCTTAACCATTATTTTTGTCTCCATTATCCATGCCATGTATGTTGTCAGCATCTAGCCCTTGTGGATGCTGTCCTAGGAGTATAGCCTCATGACCTATTCCAATTCCTGCAAACCATGCAAATATATCTCTTTTGCTGAGGTTACCATGATGAGTACACATGTAACTAAGGAAAGGGTAATAAAAGGTGAAAATGGAAGAGAGTAGACTAGCCACTTGATAGGACAACTCAGGATGTTTCTAGGGGCTAGGACTGGAGTCCACAGTGAGTAAGTAATCAATGTATTAGAAAGTGGTAAACAAAACAGACCTGGAGTCCACAGTGAGTAACCAAGGAGAAAACCATGTGGGCTCCAGGAGTAAGTATGCCTCAGCAACAATAGATGTAAACAGGTGTGATAATGCGAACACAACACTACAAGTGTATGTTCTGTATGGGTAGAAGCGTCACAATGGCCTAGAACAACCAGGAAAAGTGGGAAATAGGTAATGTGAACATGGGGAATCAAACGGAAATGGTTAGGAAGCCATTAGAGCAATGAAGAGACAATGAGAGCGTAATCACCAACTCTAACAAAGGGGACCGAGGCTCATGAATTGCAATGATGAAAGGGAGAGGTGAAGTGAAGTGAGGTCCTTCTTGGGGGACTTTGTTGGTCCCCAAGGGATTGCATGAATGGCCCCCAAAAGGTTTCCTGTGAGGGGCGCAGTGCGACCTTCCTGAAAAGCATTAGGAAGACATTTTGAAAAACAATTGCCATGAAAATGGCAATCTGGTGTAGAGATTTTGTGCCATCATGATTGAAGTGTACACAAGTGTATGTGTCTTGAATCAAGGCCTGATTACCACTCCATTCCTTAAACAGTGAATTCTAAAGGGAGAGATTGAATATGGAGGATGGTATGACAGTGCTGAGGAGAGATGGACAAAGCAGACCACTCTGCATTTGCATCTGAAGCCAGAGCTGAGTAAGTTGCTACTTGAAGAGGGTTTGAAACAAATAACTTTGAGTTCTGAGAAGAGATATGGCAAGGGGTGCTCAAATTTATTCAAGTGGAAGGTGGGTGACAGACACTGTTGTGATTGGATGACCAGCCAACCCAGTGTAATCTGGAGCCCTAGGAAGGTTGAACACCTTTTGTTGCAAAGCTGCATTTTTGAGCAAGGTGACAAGCTACAATTTGGTTTGCTGTTTTGGATGGATCCATTGAGAGAAAGATTGATGCATGGATGATAGTTGCTTTGAATAGACTAAATATACAAGATCCATGCACTGGCTACATGCCCCCCACTTCTCTCTTCCTTGCTTTCCCCACCTCAAACCCTCACAAATAGGCCACAGAGAGGATTTTGCAGAACCAAGTGGCACAGTGCAATGCACCCATACCTTTGCATTAACGATTGGCAAGCTCACCCAGTGCCCCTTATCCCCATCAAGCCATGCAGTGGACTCATTCCATAAACAAAATCATTCATTTCTGCCCCAATCTACACAAACATATTCCCCAGGCAATCCCCACCCCATGAGCACCACATGCTTTGCCATCAATAAGCATATTGGAATCTCTGTTACAGAGTGCAACAAAGAAACAACTTGAGATGGCAAACACAAAACTTTTGCTAAAAGATTTGACCATGCCTTATATGTTAAAAACACAGGACAATGACTATGTACAATGTGGCAGGGATGAGAAAGTTACTTTGATATGCACAACCATGCCCACATCTGCTCAGGATGTGGCTTTGTCACTCATGGTGCTTGTGACTACCCTCAAGCATAAAAGTTTCAAGCACTCACCTCATATAAATCTCCAATGCATGGAAAAAAGAGCTTCACCTTGCTGACCCACCAGGCTAGTTCAGTGACATCCCTTAGGGTTCACATTCCAGTTTTAAGATTAATTTCCTGCACATACTTATAACAAACTCTTCTCCTAACTCCACTACCATCATCATGTACAATCACAAATTTGAAACTATTATTAATAAAGAAATCCAAAAAGGCAGATACCTATGTCCTGTGGCTTTAGATATAGTCAGTAATCTGATAGGACATTTTCAAACTTTCCCCCTCTTCTTAATTTCCAAACCTGGCCTTCCAGGTAAATACTGCTTAGTATAGAATTTCTCATCCACTCCTCCCTTTCCCATCCATTCCAATCTGTAAATGCTCAAACTGACCAGTCCCTTTTCCCCACATCATAGGGCAAATTCTTCATTGTCTGACCTGAAATGTTGCTAAGGCCTACTAGACCATCCTGCTGCATCACTCACAATGGCAAGTGGCAGTTATAAGGATCTCAGACTCACTAAAATGCATTGCCCTAAAGTTAACATTTTCCTCAACATCGCTCTCCACCTGCTTAACCAAGAAATCCCTAGCAAAATCTATTCCTACCAATCTTGCTCTCAATAATCTGCATATATACAAGCTGTGACAAAAGCTGTCAAGGTAGATTATGTGAAGTGTATTGCTGTCATTTTTCAGCATGATCACAATTGTGTCCTGGTGACTTGACAAGAACTTGAGGGCCTGCGAGTAATGTGAGTGTATGTATGAAAAAACATGGAAAGTGATGGATCTGTTGTGGGCTGTCACATGTTTGGTACCAATGGGTTTGAGCATGGCAACAAATTGCAACACTGGCATAAACCACTGATGATACTGCTGAATAGCAGATGGCATAAACAAACCCTGGTCTACCTTACTGTCAGCCTGATGCTTTTCAACGACCACCTTCCTTACACACACCAAAAAATGACTGGTCCTCTTCTGGCTTCATATTCAAGAACAAGCACTGGTACAAGATGGGTAATATCTGGGCATCGAGCAAGCATTCTGTCCTCCATCAGGCTATGTGCTTGCTTATGAATTGTAGGCATGGTGGTCGAAGAACTATATACCATATGAGAAAATTTGGCCCTGCATATGGGTTAAATGAGACTCAGTGGTCATGTGGTAGGTGGAGTGACATCCCTTGTAGTGGCTCCAACATTACTGACATGGATCTACTACTGGCATGTTTGCCTTCCTGAGCCCTGACATCTTCTGATGATGTTGTGTGAGCAGAATAAAGTGAAGGTGAATGCAAAAAGCTGTGTTGACTTCCTGATGTGGCTGCCATAGAGGTTGCATGGGAACCATCGTGGGATGAGATAGGCGAGAAAACTAGTTCGGTGTATGCTTGTGTGACATGCTTGACCCACAAAGTGAGGCAGGATCCAAATCCCAAGCCTGCCTCCTCCATGACTCTCTAGCCTTTCACAGCTTTTCCGTCTATACCATCTTGACTTCTTGACAAAGAAGTTCTTCCTCACTGACAACATGCAAAATAGTCACAGGTTCAGATTGCTGTGATTGCAACAGTTGATTCAAGGTGACCAGAGATTATATGGAATGATGTCAAGGAGTAGTAACTCATTGCTCTTGTATAGCAGCAATCACTTCAACTTGGGGGTTCTCAATTGGAAGTTGTGCCAATCGAGCCTGGGACTCCTGGTATCCATCCAGCTGGAGCTAGCCCCGAGATCAAATGAAAGCCATGATGGTCCAGGTGTCTAGTTTACTTACCACCTTAGTAGCATTGAAGCTTACTGGACACATGACCCTTTTATCCTCGACTGGTAGATATGCATCACCATCAGATGAAATCTATATTACACTCTGTAATGAAGTGAGACAGGGTTGCAAGTGGAGTAGTGCACACTTACTAGCACGTCAAATCACATGTGTTTCCTCTCTGGCCTGCCATCTTCAAGTCCTGGAGTGAGGTTTGACATCATAGGGCGTTGCACTTCTGTTCCAAGAGATGCAGCTGAGGCTGTACTACACAGTTTGTCTGAGTTGAAAAAGTGAACCACAAACCAACACATCAAACATCCCCACATTAATCCCCACACCCCCAGCTGCCACACAGCCCACAAACCCAACAGCTTGGCACATCCAACAGTAAGAAATTGAATTTGAACTGGATGGTCCCAGATTTGCAGGCTGAGCCCAAGAGTGTGACTGCGGAATGGGATTCACTTCGTTGCAGTGCTAGTGATGCAGAGGCGTCCATGGAATAGCTCAAGCCATTGCATCAGGAAAGGGCAATTTTGGAACAGGCACTTGCAGACCAATAGGTTTGCCTTGGACGCCTCATTCCACATTGGGCTGACAGGTCTACAGGAGAATTTGTAGTATGGAAGGAACAGGTTGCTTGCCAGAAAGGAGCACTTGGGTAAACTAATGCCAGGGACTTGTCTGATATCTTTTGGGCACAGTTCAAGTTGGAGACTGAAATAGTTGGCCTTACAAATGGTTGTGACAGATTGATGCCAGACATTTTAAACAGTCAAATGTAAGCTGTATCTTTATTTACCACTCTCTAATACATTGGTTACTCACTGTAGACTCCAGTCCTAGCCCTTAAAAGTGTCCTGATGTCCCTTGGACGCAGCATCAGCATGATCTCAAGATTACTACTGACTTTCCTGGTATCCTTTTTGATAAAGACAAAGCTGAGTGTGCTATCTAGCAATGTCAAAATGGTAGCATACTGCTCCTTGGAGCCACTGTGGGTATGTCTGTGAACCAGGCCTACAGTAAATAACTCATCACACCTTTCCAGTGTAGGAAATTGTTCTGCTAACCATGCATGTGACATTATAGAGGATTTATGGGCTTCTGTAATTCTTGAATACATATTATTCATGCCTATTACTCACCTAGACTGCAATGGTAGTAGGTGGGATCAAACGGTTGTCAGTGTGCCCTGGATTGCTAGGGAACCACAAAGCTTGGATTGTATTGATCAAATTATAGGTGCAAATACAACCACAGATTTTTCATCAGTGATGGCACCATCCAGCCTCTAGGGCTTTACTCAGATCTTTTGGTTCAACACCACTGTAATCATCATGGGCAGTACCCTATCTTCTAATGCCACCTGCACCAAATTTGTAAGAAATGGGACATCATGACCTAATGTGATGTTGAATGACAGTCATAAAGCTCAACATATGATCAATCTTGTCTGCATTACCCCCATCCCCCCTGTTGACAATTGTGTGTTCTTGTTGCTCATTATATTTGTGGCCAACCTGAACAACAGACCTCTCCTGGACATGGATATGTTCTACAGTGCCCTGAGCATGGTGCTCAGCGCTTACAGTTTCCTAACATATGGACTTCATAACAGAAGTCAAGGCCATGAGGCCCATGACCTAGAAATTGTGTGGCAACATGGGTGCTATGTTGTCATTCTGATTCAATCCTGTTGGTTCTCAGACATGTACATATATGTTCAAGTTGTTTTGACAATGGACATGTACATCCCCTTGTCCACAGTAAGTCCCTGCAATGCCATGCAGCAGGGCCTGTGGGTGTTCACACTGGTGTGCCATGGGAGCCCTTGGAGCACAATCCACCTTGCTCATATTCATTTTGCATATGCACTCTGTTACGGGCTGGGAGGAGATCGAGAGGCGATACGCTGAGTTACATCGCACTATCGATCGCGCTACTGAAGCTTTCGTTCAAGCGGGGCTCCTTAGCACCTCGGACCGGGACTTGTACCTCGTTTATCCTATGGGGGATTCGAACGTGGGAAGCCCAACCACGGAGTAGCTGGGTACCTATTTTTCCTTGCACCGCTTTCCTTTCTTCCTTTGTTCCCGATCTGATCTTATCTTGTATACCGCCGTACGGACTCTATAAAAGCGTCCACTGCCTTCCGCAGTCCACAGTATGTCTTCTTTCTTATCTCTTCATCTCCGCTCGCATCGCCCTCAGATGGAGCCTGTAGTTAGTACTTTCTTGGACGCTCCATCTCCCCCTGCCAATTCTCTTACATTGGTAGTAGTTTCCCATCCCCTCATAGTTACGTATAAAAGCGCCACTATCAGCGCTCATGTACTTTAGTTAGATCTACGCAATCCATTGCGCAACTTACTCACGCCGCTCGACGGAGCGAGAACCACCGTGGCCTCTTCCTCAGACCAAGGACGTGCCTTGATCGCCTTTATCATCCTTCACGCTATCAGAAGCGTAGGATACGCCTTCGCCTTCTTGATCGTAGACCTCGCGTTGTGCTATCGCGTTAACACGCTCCAACTAACTCAGATCTGGTGGCTGCTCTAATAAGAACGCACAAACAGCACAATGCCTGCCTTCATTCCTTGATAATACAGAAGGCAAGCCACATTTATATGGCAGGAGGGTAACAACATGGTAGGCTAGTTTCATTCCAAGCATGCACTCTGATTGACTCAGATCCATTGGCTCCTCTGGCGAGGAGAATGTGTGCATTGTGTCAGTCATGCTATCTGGTTCCATGCCCTAACATGGTGGGAGCAAACCTCCTCTGCTGGGGAGGGGGTGATGACACAACTGGTACATAGCATGGAAACCAACAGCTCAAATGCTAGCCCTGTGATGTACGCTCTGATGACTCAGATCTGTGTGGTCCCTCTGGGAAGGATACATGTGTTAGGATGGTTGCAGTATGGCTGAGTTGGACAATAGACCTATAGGATAGATTTTCATAGATCAATCAGCCCAGGCTAACTCCATAAAAAACATACAAACACATACAGTCATTCCTCAAACATATTCAAATGTACCTACCCTGTGCATGTCATCTCATTGTCCTTGAAACTGGCACTCAACAGACCCAGGGCTGTGCCAATACCCCATGAAGATCTCCACCTATATCAGATTCACAGAGGGCCAGAGGCACAGAGGACTAGTACCTATTGTCCTGACACAGTTAACTAACTGGTGATCCCACAGCTGTATTGTCTCCTTAATGGAATGTCAGCTTCACATGGTGAGGTGGCACCATCAACACAAACTTAGGCTACATATAGTCATGGTCAAAGATCACAGTTGTGAAGTGGACACTGCATGTTCTTATGTATGCCAATTCAAATCTACTTGTTCAGTCACTGTCTTGTGATTCTGTTCTGCCAATCAGTTACATCAACCTTAGGTTTGCAAACAGATCTGACCTACCCATGATTGTTAACATTCACTTAGTCATATCAAAATTGATGGACCCACCACTGGTGGTGTATCCACTTCTGAAGACTTCCTTCATGCAGACAAACAGTCCTTGACTGAGCAGTACCACTGAGTCATAGATGCTCTCTATTCGAAGGTAGTGCTCAGATATTGCCACTGTGTAGATCACAGTACCTGTTCTTTAGCTCTCAAATCAACTTTGAGGATATGTACCTTACAAGAGAGATGCAGATCTGAAGCAATGAGGGGTACAGTAGACTCTGATACAAAGTCCAACTTCTGTTCAAGGTAACCACTGACAGAATGTGCCATGTTGTGTGAGCAAATGCCTTGCCAGAACTGATGGAGAATGAAACAACACACCCAACATGAAATATACATTGGCAATTCACTCCTTGAAGATCAATGCCACTGTATGAAGTCTGGTCAATATTGTTGCTGTGACCAGCTTTTGACAGCCACTCACTCATGGCTCACATTACAAGGCATTCAAATAAAATTGACAGTGATGAGTGGTGCATCAGCATAAGACTTGAATCATGAGAATAGGGTGGAAACCCTAGGTGTGACACATGCAAACCCATATTATTGCTTACTGCATTTCTGCAGAGTTATGAAGCACTGTTTACAGTCAGGAATGCAATGTTGCATGTTCCAGAACATTATAATCCAGCTACAGATCCAAAGGAAAGGCCAATATTATTCTTGTTCAAACTTGCATTCAAGGTTTATCTGCAAAATGTCATCAACTTGGTTGGAGAAATGGTCATTACATAGACATTTCTTCAGATTTAATGGTTATGAGAGCATATGCTCAACATAAGCAATGGGCTCTTCATCTATAAAGACATATACCTCATCCTCTGGCTTCATCAAACAAGTCATACTCTAAACTTGTCCTACTGGTTGATTTAGAGTGCACCAACCTCTATTATGGACTGCCTTTGTCAAACATGGAGCAGAAGTCAATCTTATGATTCTGTGACCAATTATTCAATTCAGCAGCAACCACATCATCCTCTTGTATATCTCTCCTGTTCTGGCATTCAATTGACAGGGAAGGGGGGCCTAGGAAAGTATGGAACCAGCAATGAGTGGTGGAGAGGATCCAAAAGATGTGGTGGCATGGAGCCAAACATGCAGTGTGGAGCCCAAGGATGGGAGGAAGTACAAGAGTGTGTATTAAAAAATTATGATGAATGAAACATTGAAAAACAGTGGTGAAAGAGAAAGAATATTGTTGGTGGCTGTGTACAAGGTAAATGAATACTTGCTGTCTTCAATTGTGCAATTTGCACTACTACAGCTTTGTGCACTAACTTGTTGCAGATGTCCTGGAGAAGTTGCACATTGAGGTAGTGCAGGTTGAAGGCTCTCAATGATCTGAGTGAGGCCCTTATGGTGGATTGCTTTTTTTTCTTCTAAGAGACTCATATCTAATAATACTCACAAAGTGATCCTGTAGCTGAATCTCATGACTTCCTCATGGTGGATTACTTTTTTCAAGAGACAGAGCAGTAGGAAGAGGATCTGATGAAAGCAATGTGTCAGTCATACCATTGGAGATGAATAATAAAAGTTTGGTTTGAGCCTTATTGGATGTCTTCCTGCTCAATATGAGGAAGTGGAGATCTATGTTAGATAGAATTGCTAACTTGCTGGCAAGATATTATTAACCAGGATCCATTATATTAGATGCTAAGGTCACTAAACCAAGGAAATTTCTTGATAATTTTAGCTGCAGATATCAGTTTATATATGATAGTAGCTATAATCATGTCCTCTCCAAGAAACTCATGATCTCCTTTTACTTCTCCCTCACTATGCTTCAAGATGGCTTCCCCTCGATCACAAGAACCTTTGCTCTCCTTCTTCCACCTTTCTACCAACTGATAAAATGTGAAAATGGAAGAGAGTGGACTAGCCACTTGATAGGATGATGACTCAGAACACTTCTAGGGGCTAGGACTAGAGTCCACAGTGAGTAATCAAAGAGGAAACAATGTGGGCTCCAGGAGTAAGTACGCCTCAGCAATAACAAATGTAAACACCTGCATTCTGTATAGGTAGAAGCAACACATTGGCCTAGAATGACCAGGAAAGTATCAACCCCTTGGACAGATGGGTAGATGATCACATATTTTTCAATATTTCACACATACTACATATTGAAAAATACAACAAGGACCTGTGAGTATAGCACAACCAAATAGGATCTCATGGCAAGCAGCAGTCACATAGACAAATTTACTTTGAACACAACCATTAAATGATCACCCAGATGATAAATTCAATAAAAGCTATGTATATCAAAGATTTCTCAGAATCTCTACATCATCCAGAAGCTAATTATAACATCATATACAACATCTCTGATATAGATGCAATCTTGCATAAACTAATTATATCCTGGAAAACAAGCAAAGACTAGCCATTCAGTTCCTCGAGAATATATACACAGGCTTTCACCTGAACCTGAAATACAAAATGATCAATTACCCTAGCTGACTTAAAAATCAACAAGTACAATGAAGCCATTTGACAATGGTTTGCCCATGAGGTTATTTCCTCAAATACATCCAAGAATTATATGTTAAACTATTACATGCTTCAGCTGTACTCCCACAAGACAGCACATAGATAATCTAATAGGCCTTGAGGCCATGTTGGCTATAGTGCATCACTGCCATTTGCCCTCCATTACTCAGATGTTTAAACATGTTTACAGTGACCTCAAGTGGTGACAGAATCATTTAAGATACTGCAACATTGCATGACCCATAATCACTCTATCTGTTACCCCCATTGACCTGCATGTTTTCTCAAATGCCAGCTCTGGCCTTTGTCTGGCATTGTCATTGGTTTGCACTGGCAAGCCTGGCATCTCATTCCAGGGTGGACCATCCTACATGGAAAACAAGACATTGAAGCCATTGTCCTTGTACTCCTGCCCCTCACTATCAGCACTGAGCTCTACAATCAACTTCACCTCTTCATCTGCTGTGACAATGCTGGCATTGTCAAAGGTTAGAATAGCCTCATCAATGAAGTCTTCAAAAGAATACATTGCCTTGTAGAAAACTCTCCAGTGCTCCTCAGCCTCATAGTTTGTTAGGTCCCCAGTGATGACAATCCTGCTAATCTTCTATTTGTTCCCCAATTCCTATCCACCAACCTATGGGTTCAAGTGCAGCTCACATCCTATCATACCTGAATAAATATATTATTGACTCTACTTGCCCACTTTCTACCAAAGGACACAGACAGTTCTGAAAAGGCACCTACTTCTCTACAGCCTTCTGAGTCACCAACCATATTCATACCTGCCAAGAATAGGATGTCAATACCAGCACTTGCACCATCAAGGAGGATGATTTTATCTTCCAAGCTCTGATCAAACCATAACCTGGCCACCATCTCACAATTCAACAAGTCTCTAGCTGCACAAAGAGATTCAGATGGTCTATCTAGGGTGTGCCCTTATCCATTGCATCTTGCTCTGCTTGTGCCTCCAACTTTGCTCACCTTACACCATATTCAGTTGCTGTAACAATGAAAGAAAGATCTTTGAGGCAGCTCTTGACTGTTGCATTTTTCAAGTCAAAGGTACCTCCTGAGCAGACAGCATCAAGAAGCTATATAGAACAGGGCTGCTGATATTCTCCATCTATTGTGACCTAAATGCCATTCTAGAACATACTTAGAAGGATCTTATCACCTATAATGATCACTTGACTTTCAGCTGAAGGGCCTTACTAAGTAACTGGTTGTTCAACAAACAGTCAGTGAAGCACTATCATGTAGTTACCATGAAAATGAAGTACAATGCATGATACATCATGAATACACCCATCTACTGAGTTTTTGACCTCTGAATCAAGGGCTAGACTCAGCTAGTAGTCAGAATGACATCTGTCCATATCTCATTGGCAGATCTTATTTACACTCAATTGTGTCATTACTGACTTGTTCAGCCAGTTTACATATTTTCCCTGAAATCATCATAAGTCTCAGTGATGTATAGGATATATACAAGAGCATGAGATCCAAATAAAAACTAGACTAGATTGAGGAAGGAGAGGAATGACAAAGGAGAACACACTATATATAAAAAGTAGTAATAAAGTAATGCTTATGATGATACCAGGTTTATTAATTGACCAAGAAAATAGGGTGAAAAATTATTGTTTTGCTGAAGATCTATATATACTCTTTGCATATATAGCTCAGATTCAACTTTTTTCTGTGCAACTTCCTATCAAGTTTTGAAACTGCTCCTTAACCAATGGCAATAAGATCTGAAACAACTTTTGATGTCAGAGGATATTATATTATATTATTATAGATCCATTCAATGTGGACACAATGAGATATTAAAGAGAAAGAAATGCCTCTGAACTAGTAGTCACCACATCCTGGGAGTCTATTGTGTGCAAGAAAACAATGAGTGTTTGGTCAAAATGGAATGTCATTCAGGTTCATGCAATAGATAGATCCAATGTTCAAATGTCAAGAATTGACCTGTAAATTGCATGACAGAGATAGAGAGCTTTCGCCAGCTGAGCATGTCCTGATGGCAAAGTGGATATGATTCCATACTTAAACATACATAATACAGTCAAAATTCAAATGTATAAAGGTGAATGAAAAATGCATAGATTCACATGGAAGACTATATGTGTTGTGGACAAGGCTAGAGAGAAGCTAATCAATTCTGTGCTGCCAGATACTAATATAGTGTGTACCACTATCAAGCTCAATTTTCCATTGCAATTCTATTTACATACTGATTGAACTCATTCATCTCCACAGGTTGTCATGATTTGAGGCTGAATATCTTTTCCTTACCTAAATATTCTATAACTGTAGATGTTTGACCTTGGACCAGAATGCCATAGAGCCTCTGGATAGTATGTTTTCTTGCTGCAATGTAGAGGTATCTGCCCAGTTAAAGGGCAGCACTTGCATGGTGCCATGTATGCTTTTTTACTTCAACAACAAGCACAATCCTGTTATCATGACAGGTGCCTGCTGCCTTGACAACAATGAAATCCAGGATTACAGTCCCCTTCTGTCCTCCAAGAGGATATCAGCCATAGGAGTCCTGGGAATCCATCAACACATTTCTAACATCATCTCAATCCTTATCAGCAGATGGGGTGTTGAGGTCAAGATTTGAAACAAAAGCCCACCAGAGAGAAGGAAAGGAACAATTTTAAACAAGGAGTAATTAGTGTGCTTGATAGTAGCCTATAGGTAAACACAATATTCAGATCAAGTTGGTATACAAAGAGTACTATAGGCAAGGAGATGATCAGTGGAAGTCATCATTGTCAAAGGACTGGCTAATAACAAAAGGAAATCATCAGAGAATTGGTCCTGTAACCACATAAGAGCAGGCAGGGCAGGTTTTTGATGATATAGGGCTTTAACTCATTTATAGAATCACTTGGTGGAGCATATGATTTAACAAGATCTTGATTGAAGAAGTCCTTGAAGGTCTTTGAAGAAATGACAAAGGGAAGAAATAAGAACATAAAAGCTTGATTACAAGAAAAAAAAAGAAATTTTATTATATAGTTTATCTTGTGAAACATAAGTCTCCTGGATATGTTAGAAATTCTCAAAAACATCATCATGAGAGAAATGTAATCTAGAATTCTGATTGCAACAATAGTTAAATAAAATGAAATATTCTGTTTGATAACATTATTAAATGGCAGAAAAATAATGATGACAATGGTTAGCACCAACCTAAAATGAAGGTAAAAATGAAAGCAATTTTTCTTCCTTTTTTCTTTTGAAAATAAATGTAGTGATAAGCCCCTTCTTCTTACTAGAATATAAAAAGACTTTATATAGATCCATGAAAATAGTATCTTTTATGAATTTGCAAACAATTTCAATGCTATCATAGGTTAAAAAACTGAATATTTATAAAAGAACATTTACTTATTTTATCTATGAGTATAACAGCTTTAAAAAAATCAATATATAAAATGCCACTTTAAAGAACAACTGCAATAAATGAAAACAAACTTACCTTACAGTGAGTGATTTTAAGTACAATTAGAAATAAATAAAGGAATTGAATTTCTTTTTGAAAAGCTCAAAGGACATTATTTGACTGTAAAGAATGCTCTCAAGTTGAAAGTATGCAAAGAAGATTGTAATAGCTATATATATCTATTAATTTGTCATTGATATTTCCAAATACTTTCTTAACTAATTTACTAAGTGAAATGACAAGATTGAGATCTTATATATCCAGAACATATGCTTACTCTATCAAGTGTAACTTTTCTGCCATAGTTCAATGGTATTGCTAAGATGTTCTATAGAATGTAATGACCTTTGTGGTTAACTAGAGATAATAAGATAAAAGGATGTTTTCTTTTGGAATTTAATATCTGATTCATAAAGACATTGATAAATATTAGATTATAATAATAAATTATATCTACTAGAAGGTTGTTTATAATATGAATCAGGAACACTCTTTAGAGACTTGTTAGGATATCTTCAATCATACTCAGCTAAAAAGCTAATCAAAGCCTCAAATTTATTGGACTGAAAATCCAAAACTGTGGTAGGGGTAGTATAGGATATTTAAATTGGTTGATTTGAAGGGCAGGAAATACAAGTGACTTATTTTCAAGTCCATTCAGGTTTGAAGAAAATAACTAATACATTCAAGATAATATGCTAGTAAATTAATTTTATGAATACAGAAATATTTACTAAGACCAGATTGAAACTGCTCATTCTGGGTTTAGAGAATTTTCACTAAAGTTAGAATCTACTGAGAGGATAATAGGGCAATTTGAGATATAGTCAATAGATAATAAGACTAGTGCTATGGTAATCAGCTCTTTAAGGATGTCAAAGGCTTTCTGACATTCTTCTGTTCACACAAACTCTACCCCTTTCTTCCAGGTGGTAGTTATGCCAGAAGTGACCTGTGAGTAGTTTGGGATCCATATGTGGACAGTTCCACACAGACACAGGAATTTCCTAGCCTCCTTGACATTCTTGGGAGGTGGCCAGTTAGTTGGTTGTGGCTTTGATACAGTTGAGATCTGGTTGTCTTTCATCAATTTCTACAAGTTGTCCTAGAATTACAACTTTCAGCTGATAGATCTGGAGCTTCTTTCCAGATAATGTTCCTCCTGCTTCAGCTAATCTATGTAGGATTCTGTTGAGGTCCACTGCATGTTCCCAGATGAAATTATCTTCTTTATGGACACTCTGGTAACACAGCAGGGTTTCCATATTCATCAGGATATGTTGTAAATGGTCTCCAAATGGGAGCATCATCTATGAGTGCATTCATAACTTGTCTTGGAATTTCTTCTTGGAAGATGAATCTCATATACTCTTGAAAATTAGAGTGTGAGTTGGTGTATCCAGTGGTTAATGAGGCAATGTGAAACATTCCAATGGGAAAGAGGAAAGCAGTTATGTCATGACTTACTTTGTCCATCTTCCAGGCATCAAATTGCTAGTACAAATCAAGTACTGTAAAGCACTATCCTTCCAGGAACTGATCTATGAATTGATCTAGGTTTGGGGGTACTGAGCACTCTCAGATTGTGATTGTGTTTAAAGGCTGTAGGTCATGCACAATACAAAGCTTTTGCTCAGCTGGTATCCAGGTGCAAAACCATTTAGATCAATAGTGTGATTAACAAGATTCATATACTCCAGCTTTAATCTTGAGCTGGAGCAGTTCTATTACAGGGTATGTGTGGTATCTTGTATAAGCTGAAATTCAGCAACAACAGGAACGCCAGACCAGAGCAGAGACCTGGGATAGAGTACTTACAGCATGTTCCAGGATTGAGGCTCATTTACAAATTAGAGAGAGAACTCCAACTCCTCACCCTTATAGTCATAGGCTTATCACTTGTCGCTGGATCAGAGGTCCTACCCCTCCTCCTTGCTTACACACAAGTGTTCTTAGGATCCCTGCACGTTACTGTACAGATTACACTAGACACTACGTGTATCATCATTCTACCCATCCTACCTAGAAACCTTCGCAGAGCACATCACTTTTACAACCTTCACAATCCTTGTCCTTCCAACCCAGCCCCTAGTTCAGACTCAGATACTCTTGTTGATCTTGATCAACCCCAATAGTTCTATGATCATTGAACTAGCTCTCTTCACACTTGTATTCTTCATATTGACCATACTCAGTACACTCGCTCCACTTGATTCACCAAAAAAAATATTGTTATCTCCTTGAATAGAATCCCCTTTCACTCTTTCATTGTGGATTGAATCCATTGGCATCTATGGTACAGTGTCTTTAGTGTTTATTTTGCAGCCCTATCACCGATGTTCTTGCATGCAATAGAGTCTATATCTATCTTGAATACTGTTCTTTTGGTTTCAACTGTGATTATGTCCAATCAAAAGAAATAGTGTCTCACTGATTATTCATTGGTCCAAACAGGTACTTCTTACCTTGTATTGTCTCAGGTGTAATGTAGTCACTTGTGTATGTCAGAATGATGTCATACTGATGAAGTCCTCTGTGTTGTCATCAGTGAAATGATCAGTGTGCAAGTTACTCACAGGATATGTTTTGCCTCTTCAATCAATTAGATATTGTTTTTTAAAGATGTAATCCTTGATAACAGCAAATCATGCAACATGCACACAGATCTCTTTGTAATGTAGTCTCAATATTGTTCTGCTTGTGTAGATTTTCCCACTCACCTGTCCACTTATGTTGTGCATGTTTTCTGCTTCATTTTTAGAAATAAGAGGTTGTGCTATTTGTGGTCAGCTCTGCAAATTTTTAAGCTTGTGGCATCTATAAATTCACTTGACAAAAAGCAGCTAAAATGTTTGCATTCTAATGACATAAATATTAATCAGCACAAAAACCTAGACTCCAAACAGAAGAAGCGTTTTCATCAGAGTATTGCTTCTCTGAACAAGCAGAAATCAGGCACTGCTTATCACAAGGACTCAGCCAAAGCTAGATTACTCAAACAGGCTCGCAAACTCAGTCAGCAAGTCTCTAAAGCATCTAACAAACCTCGCAAGAACTTGAAGTAATCATGGCAGGACAAGCTGCCATTTCTCAGCAAGAATGGGCTGAATTGATTCAACGTTTCCAGAACACAGAACAAATTGCTGCTGCCTCTCTAGTCAACGTGTTCAAGCTCTTGAAGAACAAAGAGATAGTCTTGCAGAAGCACTAGCTCGTGCCAATGCTCAGCTTGAAGAAGCTAATGAAAGAGCACAGGAATCTGATCAACGCACAAGAGAACTCCTTGGTGTTGTTGGCCAAGATTAGGCTCACAGATTCCAATCCACTGAAACCTTTAGTGGTTCATCCTCATCCAAGGTAGAAGTATTCACAGATCCAGGATCTTATGATGGATCCAAAGCTAAGTTTGAGGAATGGTGGACAAAGATAAAGACATGGCTAGACTGCAACCCTAAGCAGTTCATGACTAAAGATGAAGATGGCAATCTCATTGAAAATGGCAAGAACCATGCATATGCTATCCTTTCCAGATTGAAAGGTCAAAAGGGTAGTTACTTTGCTGAAACAGAACTTGGCAAACTTGCCAGTGGCACCTCCATGCTAGATGAATGGGATGCTCTTCAAAGAGAGATTGAAGGCCTCTTTCGCCCTCAGCTACAGAAAGATTGGGCAAAGCATGAAATCACTCGCTTTAAACAAGACAAACTCTCTATAGACACTTTCATTGCAAAATGGAGAGCCCTCTACTACCAATCAGGCATAGCTGATGACTTTGGTGTCTGGCTACTTGAAAACAATGTCAGACATGATCTAGTCAAGGAACTCTTTGACCGCAATCTCAGATCAGCTAGTGTGTCAATCACACTTTGCAATCTCAGAGAGATTGGAAAGCAAAAGGAAGCTTTCAAATTGTTTACCACAGGATCTTCCTATCAGTCACGCAAACAGAACAAAGAAGATAAGATGGACATTGATGCTGCCAAGTCAGGCAACTCAAGAAAGTTTACCTGCTTCAATTGTGGCAAAGAAGGACATATGGGTCGTAATTGCCCAAATCCATCTACCAAGTGTAAGGACTGTAATTGGTCTCGTGGTCAGCACAAGAATTCCTGCAGACATTACAAGGTTCGCTCTACAGAATCAGAACAGCCTGCTGGACAGGACTCTACATTCACTGACTCTCTTCCTCGCTCAGTCCGTGGTATGGACTTTGAACAAATGAAGGCATTTTTCTTTGATCTCAAGGACTCTGAAGATAAAAAGGGAAAAGCCAATGTGGCTTGAATACTCTGGGAATTCAGGTCACAACATCTAGTACTACATCATCTAGCCTAGTGGGGTCTCCAATTGATTTGGAGCTTGGCCAGGGCTCTAAACTGGTGCTTAATTCCACTACAAAAGAAAAATGTACAATCCCAGAAAACTCGAGAATCAGATCCATAGAACTCAGAGACATAGTGCTACCAATCAGGGTTGCACCTGCTAAGCATAGAAACAGCTTTATGCCAGCAAAAGCCCTTCTAGATAGTGGAGCAAACACAGTGTTTGTTGATCACTCTTGGGCTCAGAGGACTAAACTGCCATTGACCTCCCTTAGACATCCAATACCAGTTTACAATGTTGATGGAACTAGAAACTCTGCAGGTGATATTACTCACTGTGCTGAGATTATATTGGAATTTCAGGGACATAGAGAAAAGGTAATTGCTGAAGTTACTGACCTAGGCAAGAATCAGATTATTCTTGGATATACTTGGCTCAAGCTTCACAACCCTGAAATTGACTGGACCAAAAGCACTGTCAAGATGACACGCTGTCCATGGTCATGCAGGACACTTCAGGATAAGTCTCCATTTGTCAGACAGATAGAAACAGAAGAACAGGACAATCTAGCTTCTATATTTGCAGCTAAAGTAAAGAAGTCCAAAGCTTCCAAACCCAAGATAGAACCT
Organism: Tylopilus aff. beelii; assembly: GCA_038094295.1. Classification (NCBI taxonomy): domain Eukaryota; kingdom Fungi; phylum Basidiomycota; class Agaricomycetes; order Boletales; family Boletaceae; genus Tylopilus; species Tylopilus aff. beelii. Next base: position 43,487 of record JBBPTU010000050.1, read on the forward strand.
AGACCTGAAGACATAGTTCCGAAAGAATATCACAAATACCTGAAGACCTTCTCAAAGAAAGAGTCAGAACGCATGCCAATGCGTAAACCATGGGATCATGCCATAGACTTCAAAGAAAGCTTTAAACCAAAGAAAGGCAGATTGATTCCTCTTTCTCCAGATGAACAGAAGGAAGTCAGTGACTTTATTGATGATCAATTGCGCAAGGGATACATCTGTCCCTCAAGATCTCCTCAGACTTCTCCTGTATTCTTTGTACCAAAGAAAGATGGTCGCAAACACATGGTGCAGGACTATCGCTATCTCAATGAGCATACAGTCAAGAACAACTATCCATTGCCCTTGATCTCTCAACTTGTTGACAAACTCAAAGGTGCTAAATTATTCACCAAAATGGATCTCAGATGGGGATATAACAATGTCCGCATCAAAGAAGGTGATGAATGGAAAGCAGCCTTTGTATGCCACCGTGGCTCTTTTGAACCTTTGGTCATGTACTTTGGACTCTGCAACTCTCCTGCAACTTTCCAAGCCATGATGAATGAAATCTTTGCAGACATGGACAATGTGGTGGTAATCTATATTGATGACCTGATGATCTTTACCAAAACAGACAACCAAGCAGAGCATGACAAGATTGTCCTTGAAGTACTCAAACGCCTTGAAGAGAATGACTTGTTTGTCAAGCCAGAGAAATGCACTTTTCGTACTAAGGAAGTTGAATTCCTAGGGATGATTATTACCCCTGAAGGAATCAAGATGGATGACAACAAAGTAAAGGCTATCCTTGAATGGCCAGCTCCTACCTCAGTCAAAGGAGTACGCAGCTTCCTTGGCCTAGCAAACTTCTACAGACACTTCATCAAGGACTACTCTCAAATGGCTCGTCCACTCAATGACCTTACCAAGAAAGACACTCCATTCATTTGGGCAGAACCTCATCAGAAAGCTTTTGATATGTTAAAGCACTGTTTCACCACTGCTCCAATTCTTGCATTCCCAGACATAGACAAACACTTCAGACTGGAAACAGATGCCTCTGATTTTGCAACAGGTGCTGTACTCTCAATGGAACAAGATGGAAAATGGCACCCAGTGGCTTACTCTTTGCATTCCATGTCACCAGAAGAGCGCAACTACCCTATTGCAGATAAGGAAATGCTCAGTGTTATTCGCAGTCTAGAACAATGGCGTCATTACCTAGAAGGAAGTCATCATGAATTTGAAATATGGAATGATCATGCAAACCTTCAATGGTTCATGAAGCGGCAAGATCTGAATCGCAGACAAGCCAGATGGGCTCAGTACCTCTCTAGATTCAACTTTAAATGGATTCACAAGGCTGGAACCCAAATGGCAAAGCCAGATGCACTCTCTAGGCGAGAAGATCATGCTGAAGGAATTGAAGAAGATAACAAAGGAGTACTAGTAATCCCTCCAGAAAGGATCTCTTCAACAACTGTTCATATTGCAAGTGATAGTAATGATATCAGGGAAAGCATTAGAAAGGCAACATACAAACTCAAAGAATCTGAAGTTGCTAAACTTTGCAAAGAACATGGCATTTGTCAGGAGCAAGATGAGCTTCTCCATGACAAGAATGGCAAAGTATTTGTCCCAGATGATAAGGAACTCTGGATGAAAATCCTTCACCTACATCATGACACCTCTAGTGCTGGTCATCCTGAAATGGAAAGAACCTTGGAACTCATTGCACACAGCTACACATGGCCAGGAATGACAACCCTTGTGAAGGATTATGTCTCAAGATGTGATAGGTGTGCTCACTTCAAAGGCACTAACAAAGCTTCTCCTAGAAAGCTTCAACCTTTGAATATTCCAGACAAGCCTTGGGCTGACATCTCTGCAGATTTCACAACAGACCTGCCCCTATCCAATGGATTTGACTCAATTCTAGTTGTAGTTGATCACTTCTCCAAAGAAGTGGAATTCATTCCTTGCAACAAGACAGCAACTGCAATGGATACAGCAAGACTCTACTTGCATGATGTATGGAAGAACCATGGACTGCCATCCAGTATAGTATCAGACAGAGGTCCACAGTTTGCATTTTGAGTGATGAAAGATTTGTGCAAATGCCTTGGCATTCAACCAAGACTCTTCACTGCATTCCACCCACAGACAGATAAACAGACAGAATGCATGAATAGAGATCTTCAACAATATCTGAGAATCTTCACTTCAGATAAACAAGATACCTGGGCTGATTGGCTACCAATTGCACAGTTCTCCTACAATTCAAGGAAGCAGGCTTCCACACAGAAAACTCCTTTTGAAGTTACAAGATCTTATACTCCAAGAATGGGCTTTGAACAACATTCAATAAAAGCACCAGCTGCTGAAGAATTCACCAAACACATGGAGGAAATAGTTGAACAGACTAAAGTCAATTTGAAAAAGGCACAATAGTACATGAAGGAACAAGCAAACAAGCATAGATCAGCTACACCTGCCTACTCCATAGGAGATAAAGTCTGGCTTGCAACAGAGAATCTCAAACTCACTTGTACCTCCAAGAAACTCTCAGAACACTGGATAGGCCTATATAAAATTATTGAGCTAATTGGAGCTAATGCCATCAAACTACACCTGCCAAGATCCATTCACATTCACCCAGTGGTTAATATCTCTTGTGTCAAACCTTACAAAGAAAGACTAGAAGGACAAGAAGCCTTCAAGCCTGGACCAGTACATGTGACAGAAGATAGAGAATCAGAATATGAAGTTGAGTTCATTCTTGATTCACACTGGAAGAGCAGTCACCTTGAATATCTGATACATTGGAAAGGTTATTCTGATGAAGATTGTACTTGGGAACCTGAAGGCAACCTAGCAAATGCTAAAAGGGCCATTTCTGAGTTCTACAAAGCTCACCCTAATGCCCCAAGACACCTTCACATGGCTACAACAGACTGTTATAACCTGTTTGCCTACTGTGGAAAATCTATCCCTGAATATCCAAAACATCTTCTACCTTTTGATCACCTGGAAGTTGATTTTTAAAATGGGGGTGGTGTTACAAATGTCTATTTTCCCCTAGTATCCACTACACAATCTCCTAATGTTTGTCAGGCATCAGTCAGGAATGTCAGTCAGGAATGTCTGTTAGGCAGTGGCAGTCAGGTGTTAGTTATGACTCACTATGAGTCACTCCAAGTCACTCTCCCCTTTCAATGACATGGCCTAGCCCCAGGCCTAGATCATTCTCCTTGACCCTATCACCCTACACATGTTCAGCAAGGCTATGTAACCCCATCCTTGCCTCATGTCCTTGCTCTGGACCAATACATGGCAACTCAGTACAACCAACCCTATACCCTGGGCACAGGTGATACTATTCCTATCCATACCCTCCTTTCTGACAGCTATCATGCTGCACTCTAGATCACATACCCTTAGCCCTAGCATAGCATATCTCTAGATCTACCATACACTAATGTAAACAGTAGAATAGTATAAAAGGAACACCCCCAGCTCCAGGACAGCCCAGTCTTGTCCTCTGGAGTTTTCCAAGTCTACCTGGTGCTCTAAGACTCATAGGCACCCCACTATCCTCTTAGTGCAATTGGTCCTTGGGTGGGCTGGTTGTTTCATGGGGTATATGAACATGGTCCAAATTTATCAAGCTAACATGTCTTTCATTCTGCAGGACAAGATCCCTCATCATACCTACCTGTTTATTGATGATCTACTGATAAAATTGGTCACCACCCAGTACTGGTGACCAAACAGTACATATGAGACAATACTGGAGAACCCAGGCATCTGCCAGTTTATCTGGGAGCATTGATTTGTGATACACCCCATCCTCCAGTAGTTACCAAATGTCAGTGCCACTATGTCAGCCAAGAAGTTTATTCTAGTGGCTCCTGATGTGACCATCATTGGTCATAAGTGCACTGCCAATGGCCAGATGCCTCATGAGGCAAAGGTACAGAAAATCCAGGACTGGCTGGCATGTGAAAACATCACCCATATCTGGGGATTTCTGGGGATTTGCAGCATTCTCCACATATTCATCTGAAACTTTGCTTCCATTGCCCAGCCCCTTGTTGACCTTACTAGGAAGGATACTCCCTTTAAATAGGGTGACACTCAGCAGGCAGCTATGCAGCACCTCAAGGACAAGATCTGCACTTCACCAGTGCTCTACTGGGTTGACTATGAGTCCAGGAAGGAGATTATTCTGGTGGGTGATACCTTGGTCATTGTAGTCAGCTTTATTCTGTTGCAGGAAGGTGATGATGGTAAATAGTACCCCAACCAGTTTAGTTCTATTAGCCTCAACAAGGTTAAGAGCCAGTATTCTCAGGCAAAGTTGAGGCTCTTACCCAAGAGGCTCAGCTCAACACCATCCACTCCTTTCTCAACACTCACCTCCAACCTACTGACCTCTCTGACACTGCCTTCCAATCCTTTATCAATACCACCACTTGCTTCTTCCTACTTGCTGGTTCTTTCTACCATCAGAAACCTCATGGCTGGCACTAGCAAGTGCCACTGGTTAAGTGCTAGTTTGGACTGATTAGGGAGGCTCACAATGACATTAGGCACAAGGGTGTCTTTTCAGTCTGTTCCCAGTTGCTTCTCCAGTTCTGACGGCCTCTCCTCATTGATAACATCAAAAGGTTCATGCATACCTGCCACAAGTGTCAGATCTAGCAGACTGGCCAGTTTCATATACTGCCCATGGTACTGGTCATGGGTGGTCTCTTCCACAAGGTCCATATCGACACAATGGTTATTCCCTGGTCTGGCAGCTATTGGTACACCTGGAGTGGCAGATGCTATGTTTTGAAAATGTGTGCCCACCATTACCACTTTCATTTTCAAGGATATCATTTGCCATTGAGGTGTCATCTCTCAATTAGTCACTGACAATTGTACCCCTTTCATTCAAGCTTTAGATCTTCTTGCCAACCAGTACAGTATCCAGCATATCTGGATCTCCCCATACAACTCCCAGGTGAATGGCATGATTGAGTGACATTACTATGATGTCCAGGAGGCCATTGTCAAAAGTACCCAGGGAGGGGAGCTCCACTGGTCTTCAACCACTCACTTAGTTTTTTGGGCTGAGTGCATCACAATCCTCAAGTTGACTGGCTTCTCACTGTACTTCATAGTACATGGGGTAAAGCCTCTGTTTCCTTTTGAACTTGCCAAAGCAATGTTCCTCATACTGGCACTGGCTGACAACAAAATTTCTAGAATCACCCTGATTGCTTGGCGATTGTCACAACTTCAAAAGTGTCAGAAAGACATCATGGCCATGTGCCAACATGTACTTGCCACCTGGTTCACATCCTTGAAGCAATTCAAGGCACACTTCAGGAACCAGATCTGGTCAACTGAATTCACAACTGGTAATCTCATACTTGTTCAGAACTCCTGGATTGAGAAAGAGTTGAACTGGAAGATGAAACCCTGGTACATCAGTCAAATGGTTATCCTGCACAGGATGACCAGTGGGTCATATCTACAGTGGAACTCAATGGCTTCATTTTGAAGTTGTGGTACATACTACCCAAGGAGTGTGATCAACATTCCAGTCACAGACCTCACTAGTCTTGGCAACCAGGACCTTGATTTGTATGAGACCAAAGATGATTTTGTTGAGGAAGATGAGCAGATTATGTCAAACAGCTGACTGGTCTCCACCAATACCTATTTCCCTGATTTGTTGCATGTACTTATTCTACCCTGGTGTATGACTGGTGTCTCTGTTCCACCCTAAGATTCAACCAGTGATCTCATTTCTATCCTGGTCTTCGTTCAGTGTATTGACCATACACAAAAGCTATCACTAAAAACATCACAGACAGTCTTATGATACAATCCCTCACTTAGTATCCAAGTCCCCCATGTTTTGTCTCACTGGTACATATGACAGAAAAACAAAAAGCCTAAAAATATATCTATCTCTCTCTTTTTTCATCTTGATCATTGTTATGATACACACACTGTCATTCTCATCTCCTAAGTTCATCTAGGATAGAACAATAGATGTAGAGTATTATGAGCAAGGCTTGATAGAGAGGATCCAGTCTGTTGGCTAGTGGAGGGAGATGAGAATGCAGGTGGATTGCATAGATCAAACTAAGGTACAGGGTGCCTTATAGGGATATTTATATGTAACTAATGGGGGATGGGGAAATGCAACCATAACAAGAGATATGGCTGTGGGAGAAGGTTGGTGTCCATGGGAGAATAACAAAGGTGACATGAGATGACTTCTCAGGTCCACGGGAAGGCACATTAGGTAAGTGGGGAAAACCTAATCAAGATCTGTATGGTGGTGTACAGGATGGAGTAAGCAAGAATAAAGGTTGCAGTGTGGGCCCACTTGATACATAGAAGAAAGATGAGAGAAACAATTGAACCAACCATGGAGTCACAAGAGAATGTCCTCATCTGTAGTGAATTGATCCTCTACCACTTGCCAGGAAAGTCACCACCAGGAACAATGTCATTGTTAATGTACAAGACAATACCCTGATAGAGCCCACTAATGACTGCTTCCCTAAGGGCAAAGTGAAGATCTTCTTGATGGTGCACCATGTTGCTCCAGACCATAACATTACCCTCTGCTACGGCTTGAGGTGCCAACTCAATCTCTATCTGGGCTATCTTGGTCACCCTCATTCCAGAGTTCATTGTAGTTGTTCCAGTCCAGGTCATCTGGAGTAGTTGGACCAGGGCAACATTGTTCTAGATGGCCCCACTCCCCACAACTCAGGCAAGGGCAAGGTCAGACTGGGGACAGATACTGAGGATGTTCTAGGGAGACAATGCCACACCCAGGGCAGGTGTACTTGGGGCAGTCTGGGTGCCAGTGGCCAGTTGCTCCTCATTCATGGCAGACATCACCTGGAGCTGGATTGCAAGCTCATTCATGGTAGGCCTGGAGTTTGGGTGTGGGGGCTGCCATGTTGGTGACAGCTGTTCTCATGGTGGTTCAGGCCAAGTTGGCAAGGGCATAGAGGGTGGGGCAGGGGAGAAGATGGTCACCATGATAGGCCACTCTGCAGTGGACATGGGTTGAGTTCCACCCAGTATTGGCTTTGATTGAGGAGACCTTGGAGGGGATAAGAGTATTCAGGCTCAGGACAGAGGTATCAGAGAGCATGGAGATGGCAGAGGGGGTATTGGGTCTAGTCTCCATGAGTGTGGGTCCACTGGCCAATGAGGTTGTGGTGCTGACAGTGGTATTGGATGGAGAAATGAAGGTAATGACTTGGGGAGGGTATGAAAAAGAGGAGGTGGAGGTGGAGGAATCAGTGATAGCCTTTGGGAGTGAGGATGAGTTAGATACTCATCCTTGACAAGATCTCTTACCCTGCTGATTGAGGTTGCATACTCTGAGGGAGAAGGCAAGTCCCTCAGATGTGTCCACTGTGGGACATATTGGTCTGACATATTCTCAAATGTGAACCAGGTACCCTTGGAATTTGCTGGTGTGGAGATTAAGGAACATGCTGCACATCAGGGAATGTTGCATCTGGTATGAAAGGGTAGCAACCAGGGGCAGGTACCCACTATTCAACAATCCATTGTAGTACCTTTGAATTGATGAAGATATGGCAAAGACCACTGCCATCATTGTTGGTGATGCAGGTTCTCCTCCTGACTAAGAGAGGGCAATGAGGGTGTGTTTGAGGGTGTGGATGGCCAGGCTGTAGTCTGAGAGAGGGCTGAAGGTCTGGTAACCAAGGAGGGCCTGAAATTCAAGTAGGGCTGGGGGGGCATTTGAGGAGGATAGAACAAAGTTCCCTCCATTGGAGAGTGGTAAGGAAATCGAGGACAAGGGGGAAGTCCTCTGGGAGTTCATATCCATCTGAGTAGACAGTGGCAAGAGATATGGCAGGGAAAAGTTTGATGGAGGAGGCCAAAATATGGTTTGGGAAGTGGGAGGATGGTTGCATGATTTGGGGGGGGAGTAGGCATTTCTCTTTGCCCTTTAAGTATTCACTCCATTGACTTCCTCATGATCAGTGGTTATCCATTGTTGTCGCCAATTTTGGTCTAATGCCTCCTGTGGGGACAGTAGGGGAATCAGTGGCACTGGTGGCATGGGTGGGTGAGTGACAGCCATGGGAGGGGGAACTGGTGGTGGAGATGGAGCTCTAGTTGGTGTGGTGGTTGGGGCAGTTTCCCAGGTAGATCTGAGTGGGTTGGAGATTCAAGTGGGGGCAATGGTTATCACCATGGTTTCCCAAGGGGAGGCAATGGAGAAGGTTAGTCCATATTGGCTGTAACTCCAGTAGAATATTGCCAGGAAGGTGAGGAAGGCATAGAAGATGATCAGGGCACAAAGGTCTAGGAGAGAGAACATGGTGGGGGTTGGAAAAGGGCTACTTTTGTTTTGGGAAGTCCTTGGGAAATCATGCTTGGTAATCTTTTAATGTGCATTTAGCATGAGAAAGATTGGTTGATGGTTCCCAAGTGTCTTCACTATCTGCATAGCCTTTCCAGCTGATAAGATATTCCCAGGCCTTCCTCTTGCAATGATGGTATTTGATGATTTCAATTTTATATTCTGCTTCCCCTTCTACCATTTGTGGGGGTGGCTGAGCAAAGGTAGGACTGAATTCTGACATGGTGGTGGCGATGACTAATTTAGAGGTATGGAAGACATCATGTATTTTCCATGACAGTGGGTGGGAGTGCAAGTTAGTAATTAAGTTTGCTAAGAACTTGGGTGACTTCAAACAGGCCTACTTGTTTTTGGGCTAATTTCCGATGTGCAAATTTGATTCGGAGATCCTTTGCTTTGAGCCAGACCTTATCTGCTACCTTCCATCCCTTGAACCTTGAGTTGGCTCTTTTGCACATTTCCTGTTAGGCCTTCTGATGTGTGGCAAGGGCTTCTTTATGAGCATGGTCTAAGATGGTCAGTTATTCCTTGAGGGTGGGGAGGAAGGTGGTTTTTAGGAGGGGGGGTAGACTTGGGGTTTGTATCCCATCATTAGTGAGAATGGAGAAGCATTGGTGACTGAGTGCACTGCAGAGTTATGAGAGAATTCAGCCATTGAAAGTAGATCACTTCATATTTCTGGGGAATTTCTGCAAAAGATGTGCAAGTAGGTCTCTAGTTCCTGATTGACATATTTGGTTTCCCCATCAGTCTGAGGATGATAGGCAGTGGAGATGGTGACATCATATTCTAATAGCCAAGCCAATTCCTTGATGAAGGTGGATTGAAATATACACCATGGTTGGAGATACATTTGTTGTGGAGACCATATTGAAGGAAGACATGTTTGAAAACCAGTGTCACAACGTTGGCTGCCAACACTTGCTTAGTGCTTGGGATGAAAATTATCCCCTTCGTAAGGCCATGGTTGACGATGACCAAAACTGAATCAAACAGCCTGGATGAGGGAAGATTGGTGATCAGGTTGACTGAGATTTGCTGGAAGGGGTGAGAGAGGTGGAGGAGGAAATTGGAGAAAGTCCCATGGCAGTGGGGTGGATATTCACTTTGTTAGCCTAGCAAACATAGCAGCCTTGGACAAAGTGGCAGATATGAAAGGAGAGGCCTGGCCACCAGTAATCCCAGGAAATGTGGGCCAAGGTACAAAAGCAGCCTTTGTGCCCACCTGCCAGAGAGAGATGTAGCTGGTGTAGCAAGTTGTGCTGTGCATGCTCTGGGACATAGAGGTGTCCCTTGAAGTATAGCACTCCCTCAACAAAGGACCAATCAGTAGATTGGATGCAGGGAAGAAAGGAGGACTTAGATAAAATAGCAGAGAGGGCTTTGAGCACTAATGGGTCCTCTGGGGTTGAGGTGTCTATCTTGTTCATTAGTGTGATGTCCAGTCAGCAGATCAAGGCTGTTGGGAAATGGAAAACCATGTCTTTGTTGTTGTGGAAGGTGTCAATGTCATCTTTTCAGGAGAGAACATCTGTGGGACCCATTTCAGTGCCAAGGAGGGCTGTCCAGATCAAATCAAAGTCCTGAAGGAACATTTGCCATCAGGCTTGGCAACATAAAAGTGCATGGGGGTGCTTGAAGTATGTGAAGTTTTGATGATCAGTAAGGATGGTTACCAGGTGTAAGGTTCCTGTCAGGTAGTGCTTCCATTCCGTAAGAGCCAGGATGACTGCAAGCATTTTGCAGTTGTAAATGTCATAATTGCATTCCACTGATCTGAAGATTTTTTGGAGAAATAGACACAAGGATGAAGGTCCCCACCAGCATCCTTCTGCATTAGGACTGCACCTGCTGCTAGTAGGGAGGCATTGGTCATAACTGTAAAGGGTTTGGTCATGTCAGGGTAATGGAGGACTGGTTTCATAAGAAAAAGGCCCTTTAGTTGTTTGAAGGCCTTCTGGCACCTTATTGTCCACTCCCTGGGAGTCCCTTTCTTGGTCAAGTTATGCAGGGTTGTGCTATGTCAGAGAACCCTGAAATGAACTTTCAATAGAAGTTGCAAAATCCTATGAAGGACTATATGGCTGTTATAGTCTGGGATGATTTGTTGATCCATGCTACCCAACTCAATAATGCCATCCTGCAGGTCATAGAAGAAGGAACCTACAAGGGGTATATCTCATTCTGTGAGGGAGAAGTCCTCCCAGGGGCTAGCTTCCCTTGGGGAAGACATAGATGGTGTGTTCACTACAGAGGAGTCCATCAGCTGACTCCATAGATACCTGAACTGTTTCTCTTTGCTGTCTCGTCTTCATTTCCAAGGTCTGAAGCACCATTTCCTTTCTAGACTTTACTATCCTGTACACTGCCATATGGACTCTGTTTAGATGGGTTCTCACTGATCCTATGTTCTTCCCACATGTGTGAGAAGTCATTCTCACATACCTTTTATCTTGCTCCCATGGATGCCACCCCTCTCCCACTGTTATATCTCTTATTATAACAGGGTCTCCCCTATCCCCAGTTATGTATAAATACCCTAGATTAGTGCCATGTACTCTAGTTTGATCTATGCAATCTACCTGCATTCTCATCTCATTCCACTCTGAAGATAGGATCTTCAAGTGAGACCACTTTCAGACTGGATCCTCTTTATCAAGCATTGCTCGTCATCCTCTATGTCTATTGTTCACTGTTAGACAAACTCAGGAGAAGGGAATGACAGGACATGTATCATAATAAATGATCAAACTCTTCCCCTGGCTCCAACTCTTATGTTCAGAGCCCACCTACCCCCACCACATCCTACTGAAGTCCCCCATCAGACAGCTCCTCCAATGATCAATCCCACACCCCTACATCCTCACGCCCTTGCCCTGCACACATCAACCCAGTGGTTCCTCATCAGGCACCTCAGACAGGTTACCCAGTGCCAAGAAGTAGATGCATACCTAGCACCACAACTCAAACCAGACCCATCCACAGCTCTCTAAGACCCCCTACCTGACTACGATCTGGAAGTTCCCCTGAACCACAGATTGCAATCAATACATCTATCCCCATCACAGAATTTTATATTCATGAACAAGCTGAAGAACAGGCCCTCGCCCCGTATCCAGAGAGCAGGAAGAGGAAATCTCCATCTGGAAGAAGGTGAAGAGTACCTTGGCCTCTTTGACCCAGATGAGGAAGAACCATATACTTCCTGTACCCTCACACGAATTCATGAAAAAACAGAGAGCAATCAATGCAGTAATGGCCAATAAAAACAAGGAAAACAAGGCTGCCCTCCCCCACGGATTCTTAGGGGAAACTGAAGACACCAATAGCTGGCATAACCAGATGCAAGTATACTTCAACATCAAATCTCAGATCTTTAACCACACCACCACCAAAGGTGATAAGCAACGGACCATCACCTTCCTCAACCGAATGAGTAAGGGGCAGGGGAAGGTCTTCACCAAAGGATGATATGATCAAATGTATGGAGATGAAGAAAAGGCAAAGACGATTATGTTCAAGGAAATCTCAGAAAGCTTCCTTACTATGTTTTGCCCCACATCCATGGAACAGCAGGCTCGGAATGCCCTCCATGCCATGGATGTTTAAAAGTTTAGAGGGAACTTTCACAAGTTTAGAACAGTCTTTGAACTAGAGGCAGGAAGAGCCAAGATGAAGGACATAAACAATGTCTTCCAAATCTTGTGGTGCACAGTAGACCTTGACACTGCTAAAGCAATGGCTCTGGTAGATCTGCCACCCAAGGATATGAAGGAGTGGTTAGATAAGGCAGGGAAGTTCTATGACCTTGCAGAACAGAATAAATATGATCATGGAGGGGGCACCACCTGGATCCCATTGATCTGACAACACAATAATGAGAAGGACCCCTACCAGATGGATGTTGACGCCATCCACCTTACCCAGGATGAAAGAGCAGAATAATTCACCAAAGGACTATGCTTCATTTGCAGGAAGCCAGGATTTTTGACCAGGAATCACCCAAGAAACCCAAACAACCATTTTGGGAACAGAAACCACAACCGAAATGAAAGGAATGGCAGAGGAAGCTGAAATCAGATAAGGGTGACAGAAACAAAAAAAGAATCCCCAATGTGAAGGTTCATAAAGGAACAAGGGATCACTGAAGAAACTGCGATCAAGACCCTCAGGATCTGCTACCAGAAGCACAATGAAGAAGAAGAGGGGGACAGTAGCGGTGAAGAAGAGGCCATAAACCATGTATCTACTCATAAGGATTTTTGAAAGGGAAGGAAGAATCAACATCTTCTCTTCCCAGGATTGCACCTGTAATTGTAACCAGTACCAAATCTAAATCAATGAGAATCCCCACTTTGCTCTACACTGGCACTACAGGGCAAATCGTTGACAAGCTCACTCTCATGAATAGCAGAGCTACCAGATGTTTTATCAACCAGCACCTTGTCAATAAAGCTGGATGGAGAAAGGAACAAATGAAAACCCCTTTAAGAGCAAGCAACATGGACAGAACCACAAATAGCAACAGACTTATTAGGCACCAGGTCATGTTAACCCTGCAAATCAGAGATAGAGAGCAACAAAAGCAGTTCATGGTTATAGATTGTGAGAAGGAGAGTCTAATCCTAGGGCTTCCATGGTTATGAGAAACCAACCACCTCATCAATTGGGCAAAAGGAACTGTGGAGCTCCCTAACATTATGCCCAAACTACAACACAACTCCACAAAGGCAGTAACCCAGCGATACCTCATATGCTACTTAGGAATGGATCTGGATGCTTGTATAGCAAGATTATGGAAAAAAAAGCTGGACTACAAAGCAGCCCAAGCCTACCCAATACAGAAGACCATGGTATCTACTACCCTGGCTGCAGCAGCAACTAAAGAAAAGGTAACAC
>JBBPTU010000051.1:0-55235 GCA_038094295.1 Tylopilus aff. beelii
CGGGAAGGAGAATGTAACTGAACCTTCCAAATGTCTGAAGGACCGATGTTAGTTAACACAAGGACATCGTTTACAGGTGGCGAAACATACTAGACATAGCGAAAATTAAAGGGGGAGCACTTTGTAAGACCAACGACCGTCGTAAATTCGAAGGAACCAAGGGTCCGTACATACCCCTAAAGTCCTACACACGTGATGTGAATTTCACTTCCGACAACAGAATGGAGCTTTCCGATCCATCCTCAAACAACCTGTCCCTACGGTCCAGGAATTTAGGCAATGCCCAATACGTTACCACAGGCGTGCCGCGGCCCGGACGATTTGCTGTTCAGTGAGTTTGCCGAGCGGCACGCGACTTGGACATGATACAATGCATGCAGGTACGCGTGCGTCTAGGCTAGCCTGAGGACAAGTCCAGGAGCGACTTGCCAGGTGATACTTTCACGTCGGCTTCACGGATGGATCTATGGAGTCACGTTCTACCGGCAAGAGGCTATGAATATTCACGCTTAGACCCCATGCGTGCCGTATTATGACGGTGAGAACTCCTCAACTAGCCGATCCCATAACCTTGAACAGTGACGCACCATGGTCCAGACTCGTTTCACGACGATCAGAATTTCCACGAGCTTGAATATCTGCCAATCAAGCGACTCCAGGCCTGCCGTGGATCAACAAAAAGGATTCAACTCTGGCGCATGCGGTGCTATGAGCATTCTTCGTTACTTTGCGAGGTCCAACCGAACGTCATTATCATAGGGCGGGTTCGGATCGTGTTCTGGCCGTTGTTGACACGCACCGGCATGCACTGGCACTCAGTGAGCGCATCCACGTCAACCCCGGATCGATATCGGCTGTAATTCGCTCGACGCGGGGACGTTTGAAGCCGGTGAGCATTATTAACTTCTTTGTGAGAATTTTCATGGGCGGAGGTGCCACTGCCCAGTGAGTCGAGCTACAATGTCATGTTGCGATGAAGGACCGTGATGTAGTAGCTGAATCTCCCGGCGACGGTGGTGACGGTCGAAGGCCATGAATCACCGGTCGCATCGCGAGACAATTTCTCTTGATTTGAACTCTTTGATTTGCTTACAGCATGTCAGTCAGTCTTCAACTCAACTTTCGCCTTCCCAACCAAGACCACGTTAGTTCATTCAAGCACATTAGCAGTTGAACCTGTTTGAGGAAATTTCAAGGTTTCGAGTTTCTTGTACTGACGGTGCCCAACCAAGACCCGTGACGGCTCATTCAAGCACATTAGCGGTTGAACCTGTTTGAGGAAATCTCAAGGTTTCGAGTTTCTTGTGCTAGCGATGCGCGCCGGGCTCGCAAAAGGCAAAACTTCGTCGATGATGCTCTGCTCCCATGGCCCTAGTACATAGGAGGTTTTATTAACGGTGACAAAATCATCGTCATTTGGTGATCTTTGCATCGTGGTGAGAGCATTTCTTTCGTTGTGATTGTATCTCGGGTGACGTACTCATCGCGTCAAACAAGTTGTGGTCCACGCCACTAAAGAGAACGATTCTTGCGAGGCCGCCACATTATGTGTACATCCTTCATCACCAAATGCAATTTTCCATTTCAACGCGCCAATGATCATTGAGGTCATCACGCATGCGTCATCATGATCTCCATGCGACGAGAGCCGATAATCTTCGTTATGCTCCTTCAAACTCCCCCGCATACCGCCTACCGGTAATCTCAACCACCTGTCTATCCAGAGCGGTGGCATCTAATGTAAACCACTTTGCACTGTCTCCCCGGTCCGACTTACAAGTACCGTCGCTGCACCGGTCCCTCGAGAATCGATGCTTCCCGATTAACAACCGGTTCACGTAATCAGCGCTACTCGGTCCGTTAGGTTAATCGGCCGTGCAGGACCAGTGGACATTCTCTCTAATCATGGCGAGACTCTGGATGATAATGTCCACACTGGCCACGTATTGTAGCGGTTCTTGTGGAAAGATTATCACCAGGCGAGTACCTGTCCGAGCCACCATTTTAGACAAGGCGTCTACGTTGCTCTTTCGACGGCAAGTGTCTGAGGAAGACTGAAGAGAACTATGTATCGCCTCATTGCGCTGATACCTCTACAATGACATTTACATTATGACGACTACCTCTTCCAATATGAAAATCGAGGATTGAATCCAGATATCTCTGCGTGTGATTTATTCTGGTGCATTTGGGCCATGACATCTCCAGAGCTGTATCAACGTAAATCTGGAAGAGGAAATGCTATCAACACGTACAGCGCATCGACTTCCAACTCATACGACGTCATCGTTGCCTTTTTCATTACTCTCCCTTTTGTAGTGTGCAACATCGATTTCTCTTGGTTGGTCACCGGATCATTTCTTTGAGTACACGGCTGAACGCAGCAGCACGCGCGTGTTTGTTGGCTTCCTCGATCTGAGGTCAACTTCGATCGTGTTTCGTGCATTAGAAACCACAGGCGCTATACAGGACGTGGAAGCATACATGAACACGCTCCTGGATAAATCGGTGGGACCCAACAGCTGCACACAGACGTCGATGATATGGAAGGATGCCGCACCAACCCGGAGGTCAACTGAGAAATTGACGCTTCCAGCACGGTCGCTGATCTCGATCATACGTGAATGGGTTATTACAAACGGAGGAAACGTGCAAGCTTACATGTGGTACAACGACGTAAGATGGTTAGAGAAGTGATCGAGATAGGTTTGGGGAAGCCGGTACTCTAGGGTGGGTAGGAATAGTATGTGATCGCGTCACCAACAAGCCGTCTGTCGGCCTTGGGATACGGTACAGGCGAGGTATCCGCCGTCTCCTCATCGAGCTTGGGCAAACGAAGGCGAGTGTAGGCGATTCCTCGATTTCGAGTTCAGTTGCTGGGTGACTGTCGTCGCGGGGTGCAAACTGTGTTCGAACTCCATTCAAAAGTGCCCGCGAGAGAGCAACGGGCTGCGACCAAACGACGGCAATTAGTTTCTCGCATCATGTTAGCGACCGTGGAGGGCCAAATTACGAGGCGATGTTGGGAGGGACTATTTGATCGGAAGTGACAACGTTAGTCGTGTCACGTCGACGAAACCGGCATAGATCGCGCCCGTCGTGAGTGCACTAGCATGGTACGGGATACGGTGTCGTTTGAATCTTGGCGGTTGGGACGGGTGGCGTGGATAACCCCGGCCTTGGCAAGCGCGGTAAAAATATGGGAAGTGGCGGAGGCTGTCAACACTCTCATCATAGAAGGTGTAAAATGTGCGCATCAGATTGTGTATAGCATTGAACTCGACCATCTCTAGCATGGACAGAGATCCATCGAGGAAGGGATAGGACACATGGTGCATTTTCTGTGGAGAGGAATTTGGCGTTGTTACAGAGAGAAAAAGCGAAACGAGCAGGTAGGAATGATCAAAGGTCAAACTCACATCCGAAAATATGCATTTGTGTATGCATCATCAGTACAGACCCAGCCTTACTCGCCAATAACTGACGGATAGTGTCTCCCGAGTACGAATTGGGTATTCGACATCCATCACGTCAATCGCGTTTGGAAATGGAGACATCACATTCAACGACGGGGGCACCAGCAACAGCGCCCATCTATCTCGTAAAAAGAACGGACACTGACATGCTCTACCCGTATTCTGGCGCACGGAGGTGATGCTAGATAAGTTAGCACAGGTGCGGAGTGGTCTCGGAATGACCCATCGCGGCGCCGCGAATTAGCATACGCGCTCCTTATGTAAAGACCAAAGACTTCCATCACCGAAGGCGCAGTCGTGCTCGGTATGCTCGCAGAGACACTGGATGACGAATCTCTACCCCGCCTGGTACAGGAGTAAATGACGGTTCAACTTGCTCCTCGACATGTATCTCCCGTGGCCTGCAGCTCTCCTGCGCTTCCTCCAACTCTCACCGGGGTCAATCTTTGGTGACAATTCACTCAAGGGTCGTAAAGATGTAGTTCGTTTGAGCGTCCTCTCGCCATACCACGATGCTCCCAACGTGCCTGGCGTGTCTGCCGACCTACCCGACGACTGCACTGTGGATCAGGTTATCCTGGTAGGCTATCGCTCTGGCAACGGGTCAATGTCCTAACGCACGCTCACAACTCTAGCTCCACCGCCACGGCTCGCGGGGCCCTGTCGGCGAGGAGGCCTACATTCTTCAGCTCGTGGATACCCTAGACAAGGCAAAGGACGCCATCCAAGCCGGCGACCTTCCGCCTGCCCTGGAGTTCCTCAAGTCAGGATACAAGTACGACCTGGTCCCTCAGCAGCTCACCGTCGTTGGGGCACAGCAACTCTTCGACCATGGTGCCGAGTGCGTGCATCTCGACCGATTTGCGACTATATGGGTGACCCTTTTACGTGCAGGTTCTCCCTTCGCTACCCCAAGTTCACAACGGACCAAGTCATATCAACCACGGTCCCGCGGGTGATAGACTCGGCGCACTTCTTTAGCCAAGGCTTTTTTGGCCGCAAAGCGGATCAGATCACGTACCTGACGACGGCCAACTTTACCGCGGACCCGGTCTCTTGGCTCACGCCTTGGAAAGCCTGCCCGAATCTATCTGAAGCCCCAGGTAGGGTGGTAAGTCTCATCGTATGTTCCGTCCATCGAACTGGAATGCTAACATGCACTCAGGCCAGTATGGAGTGGGCGGAAAGATATGTGCCGCCCATCGCGAAGAGACTCAGTCACCTCGTTCCCGGTGTCGAGTTCACCCTCAACGACACGTTGGGCGCGTTGTTTGCGTGCCCGTACGATCTTGCAGCTCGGAACAAGTCTCCGTGGTGCGACGCGTTCACTGCACGTGATTTACGGGGTTTCGAGTGAGTCTACAAATCGCTGGTGCAGGTCAACCTGACTGATGCGCGTCGTCACAGGTATCAGTACGACCTGTCTCTGGATATCTACGCTGGGCACGCGTCGAGGGGTGACGCTGGACCCATCGTCGGCGCATTCTACGTCAAAAAGCTGATCGAACGGTGAGCGTTCCCCGCGCGCAACGCCGACACGTCCCGAGATGATCGCACGCGATAGTCTGACCGACGCGAACGCGACGCCTCTCTACCTCGATTTCGGTCACGACACCACGATCCTGTTCGCCCTCTCGGCCTTGGGACTGAACAAGTCAGTGTCGGCTCGCTCGACGAGACGAGGTTGTTGACGCTTGCCACCAGAGACGCCACGCCCCTGGGCCCGAACGTCCACCGCCCGCCCGCCGATCGCAAGTTCCGAACGTCCTTCCAAGCGCCATTTGCCGCCGAAATGGTATGGGAAAAGTTTTCGTGCAAGGAGTCGTGCGTACATGCTCGTCCTGGCGTTCGTCTTGCCCCCGTTGACGGCACGCAGGTTCAAAGGTCCGCAAGTACGTCTCGTGTTGAACCGCGCCACGTACCCTCTATCGACGTGTGCTCGAACGGAAAAGGATGAAGAATATGGGACGTGTTCGTTGGACGCGTTCGTGCAAGCGACCGCGCACAGCACGAGCGTCGAATACAACGATGCAGCCTGGAAAGCTGCTTGTGGGACTCGCTAGGGTCCTTGGCAGAAACGTGCCATCGCACGTCCGGCCTGCCACGTCGATCAATGAGTCAGGGT
Source organism: Tylopilus aff. beelii (assembly GCA_038094295.1). Classification (NCBI taxonomy): domain Eukaryota; kingdom Fungi; phylum Basidiomycota; class Agaricomycetes; order Boletales; family Boletaceae; genus Tylopilus; species Tylopilus aff. beelii. The sequence goes on from JBBPTU010000051.1 coordinate 5,602, forward strand.
GTGACTTTTGGCTCTCTCGTCTCGAGTCCTATCGCTCTTTTGTTGTAGTATTTGTGCTATATATCAGGTTCTCTTTGCTGCCGATAATGTAAAGTATGGTGTATCCATTTGTCGGAAATCACCCTCTTTGTTTTTGCCCAATCGCTCAACGATACGCGCGCATCAGATCCCCAGCGAACTAGGAGGGAAGAACAATCCAACACGCTTGATCATTGATGACCACCCCAGTGAGGATTCGCTATCTTTCGATTCGTCTGATTGGACAGAATGATGTGAATACTACATCTCGATGAACCACATCCAACACGACCAGCATGCTTCCGTGCAAAGAGCGATGCGCGTCGAGGGCTTAGGGAGGAATGAACCAGGGTCCGGGTCTGCTCGACTCCCTCATTCAGTTCGTCGACCCTAGGATCGAGGTGTGCGATACAGCAGCGCTCAGCCTACGGCCTACTGATCCTGCCAACAGGTAGCGTTCCACGTTTCGCCATGATATTCGACGTTCACCCTGTACGCGTCCAGCGAATACGATCCGCACGCCCTGTCCGCTTCGGTCCACGCACAGAATGACAAAGGAAGCGTCGCCCCGTTCAACACGCGGCGCACCTGTGAACTTCGGAAACTGTCCCTCGTCAGCTTGCACGACGATCCGCGCACGATCCGCGCACCTTTGCTCGCATGCGAATCTCTCCTAGGCCATCTGCACAGCAAAAGGCGTCTGACGGGACGTTCTGAACTTGCGACGCGCGGGGTGGCAGTCTACCGATGGATCGAGAGGTACCGCGTCCCTGCAACGGTGGCTGTAATCACGTCGTTTCGTAGGCGCGAACGCTGACTGGTTCAATCCAAAGGTGGACAACGCGAAGAGTATGTCGAGTTCGTGGGCGAAATCCAAGTGGAGACGCTTGACATCCTCCGTCGTATCTGTCAGTTGCTGCAGAGCATGATCAGTCTATATTCCAGTGTCGTGTACGGCCGAAGCTCACCGCTAGATGAGCTTCTTGATATAGAACGCTCCAACCAGAGGTCCAGGGTCACCTCTCGACGCATGCCCACTATATATGTCTAGAAGGAGGTCGATCCCGTATCTGCGACGACATGCGAGCATATAAATCACTTTGGCGCGTAACTGCAGCATGTACTCACTTTCGACCAGCCAATTCGGTTGTCGTAAACACGTCGCACCACGGCTGTTTGTTCCAAGCAGCAAGGTCATACGGGCACGCATACAAGGCACCCCGGATATCGTCTGGAGAGAACCCGATGTCAGGGACGAGTTCGTCCAGTCTCTCCACGATCGGCGGAACGTATTTCTCTTCCCACTTTCCAGCCACCTGCACGACGATCGTCATCAACCCGGCCTCCAGTAGGATAGTTTCGGACAAAGCGTGCTACGAAGCCAGCTAAGAAACTGGATCCGTGAAATTGTCTATCATCAGGTACTTGATCTCGTCTGCCCTGCGACGGAAGAACCCTTGACTGAAAAAAGTACACCGAGTCGATTACTCTCGGAACGGTGGTCGACGCTACCTTGCCCATCGTGAACGTTGGATAGCGGAGCACAAAACTAGAGGTCCCCGCGTTAAAAATGTCGTTCGCGATGCAAACGGAGACGTACTAACGCGACGCCGTGGTCAAAGAGCTCCTTGCGTCCGATGACGGTGAGTGCCCGGAGCCAGGTCGAATTCATACCGGTCCTTGAGAAACGCCGAGAGGGCAGAAGGTCGGCGATCCGGATGACGTCTTTCGCTTTGTTTATGGTATCGGTCGGCTTGAAATGATTTTCTGGTGTTCGAGAGGTCCACGAGAGTGATGTCAGCGCAACTCCAGGAGCTCCGAGACCATCGTGATATGGCAGTTTCCCAGATTGTTCACCAAGTCAGCAAAATTCAAAAACAGTAGCGGGAACGAGAGAAGAGACAGAAATCCCAGCGCTCGGAGTAACCAACGGCCTGGCTCATGACTGTAAGTGCTTACGAACAGCTCGCCTGAAGACGTAGCTGCGTACATCTGCAGAATTGTAAGATGCGACGTACCGTGATCGACGCCTAGAGCCCACCGCACTTCACCAGATCTTGCACAGGCTGCTCTGTCTCCTCCGATCGTACCGTCTCGACACCGCGCCACGATGGCTCGATCTTTTCCGTACATCTTCCTTTTCGTGTTGTTCCCCGATAAGGTTCCCAGGCTGCGTCAGCTCGACGAGACGTAGCGTAGTCAAGTGCCAGCGCGAGCATGCTCAAACGCTTGACCATGAGGTCGCTCGATGGAGGTTAGATGGGGACACTGCACTGTGAGGTAGTGTTGGACAAGGACCCGTCGAGTTGCTCAAATGGCCTGCTGAAGGTTGATTCAAATTCGGAGCTCTACGCGCCGTGCTGATGGGTGATCGAGAGGCCTAACGAGCCGGACGACGGTGCTCACTTTGAGCATGTTGCGGACTCGAGAGATAAGGGGGCAATAGTTTGTGCAGAGCGTGGCGAGGATGAGCGGGGTAGATAGGGAGCCAAACGAAACTTCGAGGTTGTAGGCTGCCTCGTTTCACCTGCCAAAATTGCATAAGAACTTTTGACGGGGTAGCATATCGACTGGTTCCCGGCTCGGAAGTGCCTGCCGCAAACTGCCGCATTCTCACGTTCACTCAGTGCCACCACGATTTTGGTACCTCATCGATTTGAACCTCGAGCAGGCGTTAAGAATTTTTTCATGTCCACATTTACTGCGGCGGCGCGCTGCCGGCGGCATCGCTCTTGCCAAAGGTAAGGGTCTTTAGTCTCTTATCAACGTCGTAGTCTCGCCTAGGCCGGACTCCTTGCAAGGATGAAACCATCCTATCAGTTATCCCTGTCTTAACTCCCGTGTCGAGACGTGCTGTGCATTCTGATTGCCCTTCGTTTACTTTTACACATTGTCAAAGCCACGCTTGCTCATTGTGCCAGTCTCACAGGACCGTGTTCCCTGAAAAAGAGCGTCGCGCTTCTCTTCGTCGTTGCTGCAAGTAGCGGGAATGCCACGTCGATGCAGCGCGAGAATTACTAGCCCAAGGCTGAACTTCCTGCGCATCCATTGCGGACCCCGGAGCACAACGGACCCCAACGCAATGTCGCCTCGTTACGGTGACACTCGATTAATGAGCACTGTCGTCGCACCTGCCCTCTCTCAAAGAAATGACGCTTCCCGACCAAAGGGTGCCCTGACCTCCGCCTTCAAGTCCTCCCGCGTTGCCACGTAAGTGTTCCCAAAGACTCCGTCGACGCTGAGCATGATTGAACAAGTATAGTATCAGTAAACCCCATGCTAGCCCTGAGGCAAAGGCGTTCTCTGAGGTTAGTTACTCCGCGAAGGATGCCAAGGCCATTCATAAGCAGTATCTGATGCGACGAAGATGTGCCTTGTAAGATAACCCCTCAGCCGAGACGGACGGGCTACCCACTGCAGGTCCTTCCCTTGGAAATAGTCAACGCGGTTTAGGTATACGACACACCTGGGAGCTTGGTCACGTCAAAAGTGGTACTACCGAACCTCTCGACGCATCTCTCCTCGGGCACGGATGTTCATAGAATCCAGACGACGAGCCACACAAGAGTCCGAGGCTGTCAATAATACAGGTGCAGGCCGAGCGCGGGTAGCACCTTGCTTGATGGTACAATTTGCAAGGTCCTTCAGGTAGTTATGTCTTGGTGTTTCAATTATGACTTACTCTTTACCCTGGTCTTAGATCTTCCACTCGTCGGTGCACCTTTCATGGAGCTAATCCGTGGCCGTGCGGTCCAGGGATCTCAGTCTCTAGCTATATGAGATGCCTAGTGATATTGGCATCCCTCCCCGTTGGGCAGTAAAGTTCCCTCTGGACAGACAGACCAGGCACCAAGGTGTTTCAGGCCGGCATACAGGTTACCGGGTCTATACCCACCCATCGATTGGGTCAAAAACTGTAGCTTCATTCCAATCCACTTCTACGGATCCCTTCCCCCTGGGCAGGGTTCAGAGTTTTACTTGGTTCGTTTAGTTCCCTCCATCGTTCGATCCATTTTACTTCACTGTGCTATTACATTCACATTATATGGTGTTTTATTGGTTCGTTGTGGTCGGTAGCCTTAGCATTCCCTTCGGTCCACCAGTTATATTCAACAATTAGCGCACTATGCAGGTGGACACAGGAGGTCCATTCCTACCGTCACTTAGCATCTCCAATCACATACCGTTTTCCCCTACCTTTCGGAGGCCCGTGACAGGACATGATCCGTCCTAGTATGACCACTGCAACCCTGGCATGATTTCTCCAAAGTCCAAACTACCCATTCACCGCATTAGGCTCGTTTACTTTTTCATCAACCGCAGACTTTTGGCAACTTCACTTGGCATCAGGGGGTTAGCATCCGTTTAGACCCGCTTGGCATCATAAGCTGCTTCTGCTTCAATCCGATCTGCACCAAGACACGATTGCCAATCCTGGGCTTTTCCGTTTTCTTACTTCCTCACGTCCAACTGCGCTTTACCGTTAGTTTTCCCAATAGCGACTCGGGGGTACTCGGCATCCCCGAAATTTTGATAGTGGTGGTGAGTAACGGAAACTTGAAATAGCTCCTTACCACGGGCGACACTAACGAGGACAGAATCAGTACTGGACATGGTTGTCCATCAGTGGTCAGGGCTGTACCAGGGGCGGTGTTTCCCTGGATTCTACTAGTAGTGCGATTCTACTTTCGATCACACGTGGATTTACACACTTCCCCTCACGGGGTAGAAGGTCCATCCCTCATGCACTCGGAATTCTTCATTTCAACACAAGAGCTGCCCCTTGCGGACTCGTCATCTGGAGACCCAACTTGATTATTTTGCCTAGGGTTCAATGAAGTACCCATTCTCTTCCCATGACCAGGTGGCTGCGCCATCCACTGGTCCTCATGCCGACTATCATACGGCCTTGAACCGCATGCGTGCCACTCTGAGTGTCTCGACGACGTACTTGGCTGCTTATCGGATTTACATTCATCAGCTACCACTAGTACAAAACGTCGTGCTCGTATTGCTCGTAATTTATAGTCTGTCGAGCTTCCGTGGACCCAGCCAACGCATCTACTACCCAGTAGACTATTACCTTGCCTGCTGCAGATCCGTTTTCACGCGTCCTGTGGTTGTCTCTGGAAAAGAGGTTCAAGTGATTCGATACTCGCCCTCGTCGGCTCTCACGTCGTGTTAGAGATGACTGCGAGGAGGGGTTGCGTCGAGGCCGGGGAGGCTGGAAGCGCGATGGTGCCAGATACCGCCCCATCGAACAGACGGATCCGGACGTGAGCAGAGGTCGTAGCAGCGAGCTCGCCTCGTCCCACGAATGCCGCTGGCGTCCCACTTGGACGTACACAGCACGACGACGCCTCGCTCGAGGGAGCCCAAACGACCGCGCGCCACGAACTCGCCCGTCTGCGAGACGTGCCAATGCAGCGTCGGCTTTGGCAGGCCCTCGTATCGACGATCTGCCAGGGTCGAGTCGTTCCAGGAGAGAGCGCCGAGGACGCGTCTCCTCGGACTGACCGCCACTCCAGCAGCTCGAACTGACGACGCACCGCAAGCCCCCTTCCAAAGCCGGCACGGGTCTACGCGATCCGAACGCGCGAGGCCCCACGACACCGCTGCCCGCGCCGACGCCCGGTGGTGCTGCCGTTCCTTGGAGACGCGCCCGTCTCGGGTTAGCGTCGTTTCGTCAAACAGACTCGACGCGCTCGCCAACGTAAACGCGGCGATAGGCCTCGGGCGTAGCGCAACCTCCCCGAGATCGGGTAACGGCACGAATGGAATAGGTGGTGAGCTAGAACGCGATTTCGCGGGCATCACAAGTCAAGCAAGATCGGTACGGCATGCGTGAGATAGATGGTTGGACTAGAACGCCATTTCGCGGGCATCACGAGTCAACGGAGGCGCTGATGGGTCTTGTTCTTGGGATGGGCGGCAAGTAGGTAATGGCCACCGGTGAGACGATGCTTCGTCGTACCTGAGGTCATATACGGAAGAAGAACGCCTGCTCGTTGTCAACGGCGGTGGAGTGCGGGCCGAGGCGAACGATGGTCGCAATTTGCCGTACGAGAACGATGGGGTACCGCTTTGATCACGCGGCGGGACGAGGACGGTGATAGCCGGGTACTTCGAGGGAAGACTCAGAAGTTCGCGGCAGCCAACTGAGATCGATCGTGTGTCGAGGTCAAGAGGCACGAAGGCGCAATCAGGCCCGTTGTCCGACCGGCAAAATCCCCAAGTTTCAGTGACCCAATGGTTTATAGTACTATGCCAAAAAAAGTTTGGTGAGCAGACCTGCGATAACCTGTGGGTTCTCGGTGTCATATGCACAAAAAAAAGTATAGATCCAACTAGGGTCGGTGAAATGCGTCGGTCTATTGGCGGTGAATCACAGGCACGGCCCGCGGAACGCGGATATGGATAGAGGAGGGCAAACCTCTTGTACGATCATCCCGTGGTCATCGAGTCCAAAGCGGGGCAGAAACGAATTCAAGACTCGGTAATATGTCCTGAGAAAACCGTCAATGTGAAACGAACGCCAGCATCACCGAGCAGGAACACTCACCGCGTGTTACTCGAACGAGCGGTCCAGGTCTTCGAAGATGTGGATGCACTCGATACCCGCGATGCATTACATCTTTTCGCCACGACGATGACGGGGGTTAAGCAAATGCCCAGCGGTGATCACGCGGTGGGCCTAGAACGAATCATATTGCTAGTCTGGGCGAAGTGAGTGTGCTCGCAAATACCAAAGGTGCAGGGGCGAACGAAAGAGATATTTCCAACCCATGAACGATATCGAGCGAATATTTGCTCTCAGTAACGAGGTGCGCGACGGTCGACCTTTGACAACTCTCGAGACTTGTCAATGTCAGGCAAACTATTGTATAGATTGACAATGCCGGGTCTGGCAGAGCCATATGTCCACGGAATACTGACGGGTGGGCGTCAAAGGTGTTAGAGTGCAGTGAGGTCGCCCACCTTGTGACCGAGCATCCGCCCTCTCGGTCCATTCCACCAAGTTCGTTGGTCATACTGGTTACCGGTGACCACGAGGATGACCTCATGACCGTTTTCGGCGTACCAAGGGAAAATGTGAGATCCAGTCGGTTCGGCGGGGTAAAGAGACGCATGGCCTCTCTCTTTCCGCTGTACGTACGAACCCTTGTGGACGATTTCAGACGACCTCCATTTGAATTTGCAAGCGCAGGCGTTCACGAGAGCGAGCAAACATGCCGTTCCTTCTCCGTCGACGTAGCACACGACCCCCGGTTGCATCGTACGAGATCGAGTCGACCCTGTATCCGAGTTTTTGCAATAGTGCGTACCACGTTCCGAATCCGACGGCAGCGTATCCAGCATTCCTACGGCATCTCTTCCCGCCGGCGTACGTCGACCTCGCGTGCGGCGGCATGTCCAGTCGCGCACGTTGGGGACGTCGTCTTCGCGTGGAGGACGCCCTGTCAACGCGTCTCGCTCTCGACGCCAACTCTGCGACGCGTCCAACGCCACGGCGCCTGCGTTCGTATCTCGTCTTGGTCGGACGTTCTCCCGCGAAAAAAAAAGTCCTGTGTCGCGTACGGACTTGTTTGCCTCAGTCACATCGATCTTGCAGACCGGATCTCGCCCTACCTCCACGGACCGCGTCGTTCGCGACGCTGGCTCGACCTTGACACCGCCTATCTTCACGCGCGACAGCGGTGAAACGGACGTCAGAGTGCCTCGTAGCACTGGACGATCGCAAAGGCACCGAGGCGGCGGGGGTAATCTCTGGGGATGAGATGTGGCGCCAGGCCCAGGCCCAAACAGAAGCAGGCGATACCGGTTTCGTCTGACCGTGCTCTCATCCTCCTACCGAAAGAGAGGGTGTCGGATTTCCATGGACGACGTGCGCAACGTCCAGCTCCGAGTATCTTGGCGCCAAAATGCCTCGCATGAAATCCCTACGCCCCCTGCTGGCTCGTTTTGAGATAGCGTCGCACCAAACCCGATCGTGAGTCAATCACCAGCGTTCAGCCAAGCTGTAGATTAATCGCTCCGAGTCGACCCAGTGTTGATCAAGGCAGCGTACTCCACCTCCAACTTTTATCACGGCACTTGCTTCGGGTATTTGCGGGAATACTTGGCGCCAAAATGCCTCGCATGAAATCGCCACGCCCCATGCTGGCCTGTCTCGATGATGCCCCCGATGGCGTCGCACCAAGACCTGGTCAATCACCAACGTTCAGCCAAGATCACTCCGAGTCGACCCAGTGTTGATCAAGGCAGCTCCAAGATATCACGGCACTTACTTCGGGTATTTGCGGGAATATGATGGATTACGTCATAAACGGGGGCGGATCGAGAGACTAGGAGACAAAAACCCCAGCGTGGAATGTCAGCGTCGTCGACACCATTTTCGCCCGTTTTACACCGTCGTCGCTGCGGCGTACGCTGAGTTCGATGATCCCGCCAGTTTCCCCCGTCCACGCCCTTCTCGCCGCCAACGCAAGGTGGGCCGAAGCCGTCCACCGGGCCGAGCCCGGCTTCTTCCAGCAGTGCGCCCAGGGCCAGTCTCCCAAGGTACTTATCGCTTTGTCCCGTGTGCGCCCGTGCGACCCCCCCACAGATCCTCTGGATAGGCTGCGCCGACTCGCGCGTCCCCGAGTCCGTCCTCACCGGCGCACGCCCCGGCGACCTCTTTGTCCACCGCAACATCGCCAAGTACGTCCCCCCTGTGCTCGGAGGACGCCCGTCTTAGCCCCACCGCAGTCAGTTCCACCCCCAGGACGACAGCGCTCTCGCGGTGCTGTCTTATGCCGTTGGCGTCGTCGGCGTCGAACACGGTGGGTCCACCCTTTCCCTCGTTGGCGTTTGCTCACGCCTGCGCAGTCATCGTCGCCGGACATACCCAGTGCGGAGGGGCGGCGGCGTGTTATCAGGCCGTCTCGGCCCGGTCCGCGGCCAACGCCACCTCCGAGTCTACCCCTGACGAGCCGGTGACGCCGCTCGCCCGGTGGCTCGATCCCCTCACTGACCTCGTTTCCTCGCTCGATCTTTCGGGCACCTCGCCCGAGAGTGCGCTTGATCGCATCGTGGAGGAGAACGTCAAGCGTCAGGTCGAGCACATTTGTGCTGCGGAGCCGGTCCGGCAGGCCTGGGCTGCAGGCAAGCACGTCTGGGTGCACGGCTGGGTGTATGATATCGCCTCGGGTCGCCTCAAGGACCTGGAAGTCTCTCGGGGGCCCTCTGAAACCATGGCATAGAACGCGTGTATACGTTTTTGCATGCATAGCATAGACGACTTGTGTAACTGTCCGGGAATCAAAAATCATAACTACTAGAACAAACGAAGAGTGAGGGGAATAAAAAACGCAGGAATCAGACGTATGCAACGAACGCATCAACACACCACACAGCACTTCCACCCACCGCCCGTCTCACCGCTCCGCGACGCCGCGCGTTCTCGATACCGATACCCACCCGACGTCCCGGACGGCACGCCTTCCCGCATTAGCATGCTCGCCCGCGTTGCCGCCTCGAACACGTCATCGACGCCCTCAATCTTGAGCGCCGAACACTCCTTGTACGCCCGCGCACCAATCGCGACAGCCACACGCTCCGCCTGCGCGCGCGACACGTACTGCCCGATATCCGGCGAGTTCGGCGGCGGTCGCAGGTCCGCTTTACACCCCACCAGCAAGATGGGAATCGTCGGTCCACATATAGTACGCACTTCCTCGTGCCACTGTCCCCCGGGGTCAGCACCGGTCCCCGACCAAACGCCAAACCCACCTTGACGGTCACGTTCTCGAGCGAGTCGGGCGTGTCGATCGCGAACGCGATCAAGATGACGTGCGACTTGGAATACGAGAGCGGTCGTAGACGCTATCAGAGCAACGTCAGCCGCGCCCCTCCCCCTTGCACGCGCGACGCACCTCGTACTCTTCCTGGCCACTGCGCGCTCGGTCAGCACCCGCACGCGATCGAACCTCGCTACGCACGCAGTGTCCCACAACGCCAGCTGCACCGGCTTGCCGTCCAACCTGATCTCGGCCACGTAGTTTTCAAAGATGGCTATACGGCCCCGTCGGTGCGGGAGATCGCTGCGACGGAAAAAAAAACACTCACTCGGTTGCTGTGGAAAAAAAAGGGAGGCACGTCAGTCCGTGCACGCGACGCCACGGCACGCTGACGCACGTATTCTTTTGGAAACTCGCCCAGCGCAAACGAACACAAGAGCGACGTCTTGCCGCACGCACCTGTCCGCGCGCCAATCCGAAAACCGAATGAGCTAGTTTCGAGACGCCCAGGAAGGAGGTACTTGCCGTCACCCACAATGACCAACTTTCTCCGAATCTGCAAACCGTCGGTCGACTTCACGCCTTCCCTCCAGGAAGCGAACAAGGGCGAGTACGTACCGGATTTTGAGACGACATTACGGAACGAGGGCGTCACGTACGAGGACGAGGGCCAGAAGAAAGAGGGCGTGGTCCGAGTGGTGAGAGCGAGAGAACAAGCCACTCGCTGGATGCAGCCGCAGCCCTTTCGGCACCTGCCCAACACCACAGCCATTACGTAACTCACATCGCCTCCTTCATGTGGTACAGACATGCATTAGACAAGTCCGTATGTAGTACACGACAGCGACAGCAAAAAAAAAATGGAATACGCCCATCGAGTCCTCACTGGTTCTTCAGAATCGTCTACGCCCGGTTCAGCACGATCGAACCCACGGCGCGAATCACTCACCTTGATCTCCTGCTCAAAGTGCTCTGCGATCTTGCGCCGCTGTACCTTTTGCGCCGCCGTCACCAAGCCACTCTCAGGGGTCCACTCGTCTGCCGTAAGGACCACGCCCTCCAACATCTCCATCGGCTTGAACTCGTTCTTCTTCCCTACCAGGTTGCATTCCTTCAGCACCAGCACTTGCACCGCCTCGTTGTGGCACAAGTCCGACAGCGGCGCGGCAGAGTCAACGCCAGGCGGCGACCGCTGCTCCAAAGCATGGCGCAAGTTTTGTTCGTGGGGAATGATGATCGCAATCGGTTGCTTGGCATCTGAAGAGGCGTGCACGCAAATGTTGGAGACCAGGCTGCACGACTTGTACGTCGCTTCCAGCCGTTCCAACGCGATGTACTACACCGGATCATCGTCAGAAGAAAGCCGTCCTGGGAACTCGCACGGCGTACCTCTCCACCCAGAAGCTTCACCAAGTTCTTGATCCTATGCAGCGGCTTCTTTAGATCCCGCGCTTCTCACACCTCGAGCCACTCACCGATCGATCAGACTCAGAGTCCCGTCCGCATTCCACTGCCCAACGTCGCCCGTCCTCAACCACCCGTCCTTGGTGAAGATCGTGTCGTCCCCGTTCAAGTCTGGACGTTTGTAATACCCCTTGGTTACCGCCGGTCCCCGGATGCACACCTCGCCCTGTGGCGGATTTCCAGTCGCCCGGTACCCCGCCTCGGGGACATCAATCAACTTGATTTCGATGCACGGCATAGGAAGCCCGACAGTCCCATATTGCATCAACTCGGGTGGCAGTACCGCACACATCGCACAGGATTCTGTCATCCCATAGCCTACAATTCCCTCGTTCAGCTCTCCGTACCTCAATAGAACCACCAGAGAACTAACCTTGGAGCACCGTCACCAGCGCCGTCGACAAGAATTCTTGCGTGTCTTTGCTCAACGCCGCGCCACCACTCATCGCGAGACGAAGACGGCCCCCGGTGGCAGCCCTCACTCCGCTCAGCACGACAGAGTCCGCGATGTCCGTCAACACGGGTACATTCGCCTTCTTGATCGCCATGGCACCGTTGAAGACGCTCTTCTTTAGAGCTCCGCTCGCGTTCACCTTGGCGAGAATGCCCTTGCGAATCGTCTCCCAGACCTGAGGTACCCCGACGAGGATAGATGGCTTGAACGCGACGATGTCACCCTTGCAGTTCCGCACGGACGCGTCCGTCAGCGTCTTGACGCGGCCATACCCGGTCTTGATCCCCAACGTGAAGAACGTCACCTCGACGACGTACTCTAGGATATGTGCGAGAGGGAGGTATGCGAGGAACGTGTCCTCCGGGAGCAAATGGTGTCCGACCAAGTGGTACACACCCCCGATGGAGGCTACCACGTTGGCATGCGTGAGTACGACACCCTTGGGTGCGCCCGTACTGCCACTCGTGTACATGATGAGCGCCACATCCTCCGGGGTGGGCTTGCGAGACTCCAAGACCTCGAGCGGCTGCGCGCGGCCAACTTCCCGCAACTCATCGATAGAGACTACCACGATGCCCTCGCGAACACCTCGGATCTGGTCGAGTAACGCCGCCTTGGCGTCGCCGTCGTAGACGACCAGTCGGACGGATGGCGTGTTCTTGATAACACGTGCCAAAGTAGGGAGAAGTTCCGCATTGGTAAAGATGCCCGCACAATCAGGCTCGTTGAGCGAGTGCGTGAGACCAGCTTCGCCGAGAGTATCATAAGCGGTCGCCACGGGCGTGGAAATGGTGGTGCACGCATGTGACATGAGCTGCCAATTCACGCTGCAGACGACATATCAGTCCCGCACGCTCCAAAAAAGGCAAACACGAGGGGAAAGAGGGTCCCACACCAACGCCGCCCCAACGTACCTCGTCTGCGCATACAGGTTGAACACGTCCGTCTTGACGAGGCCGTGATGCACCAAGCCCCGCGCGAGCTCGAGCACCCGCTCGTGAACCTCGAGATAGGAGATGAACTCGAAGTCGCCCAGTTCAAAGTACTTCCACTTCTTGGTCTCGGTGACCTGCTTGCCGTCGACCATCTTCTTGACCTCTTTTTCCTCTTCGTGGATGCGGACAATGTTGCGCAACCCGACGGCGTCGCGCGAGCCGTGCGTGCGCGCGGCGTAGGCGATGACATCTGGGATCACGTCGATGCCCTCAAAGGGCCGCGTCACCAGCCTGTCGGCGGTGATGGCGAGCCTGCGGACGGCGCCGTCGCCGTCTGAAGGTACGACGACCGAGCCTTTACCGAAATAATTGCGTTTGCACGTAGTCACGGTGGTCATCGAAGCGTAGGATCTGGTCTAGCACGGCGTCGTCTGCGAGTCGGTCGTCGTGGGTCTTGTCCAACACAGCCTCGGCGGATCCGACCCCAATTAATACAGCCCTGGAATCACGTGCTTGTTGGGGCAGGGGAATACCCCATTTCGCGGCGGGCGAGCGACTTTGCATGTCTGCAGCGGCAGCGTCTCGCTTGGTCGTCCGTGGAGGAGGTCTCGTACGATGATCACGCTAGCAAGCACTCGAGCCCCTCGGTGGCGACCCCGGATCGACGGTACCGGCTATACGCGAGCCTCGTCCCACGAGCGCTCGAGAAATCGGTCACCGCCTTACGGGTGATACCTGTTAGCGGTGATTATAACGGGGTAAGACGATTACCCCAGGGCGATAAACCCAGGGGATGAATCCGTATGCTGTTTCCGCGGGCGCACTCTGTTTCCAACGAGACAAACTTGGCAAGCTCAGGTAGGTCCGGGCCGAATCGTCGAGTGCACCGATGGCGTCGTTTAAGCGATTCCTATCGCGTCCGACCCTGCACGAGCACCATTCCAAAGTAGAGCACCAACGGCGGTGAGGCCAGCTCCTTGATGCGTTCACGTACCACGTCTCGTCATCTCTTGTCAGATATCCACCTTTGCAAAGCCACCGGTCTTCGGAAACTCTCTGCCCGGGAAGGGCAGGCTCTTCCATGACCGACGGAAGTAAACCGATACCACCGACATGGCGTCATCGAAGGGTGTCATGAGTACTCGCTGTACCCACCGTATGAACACGGCGCCAGAAGAGCACATCCTTGACGCTGACGCTCGCGCCGCTCAACGTCAAACCATTAGTTCACCTGACTAGTGCAGATCAAGGAAATGTCATCAACGTCGGCGGAACGAACAGACCAACGTACGCTTTAACAGCTTGTCTCAATCGGGTTCCTGGAAATGGCATCCTTTTTATTATGCCTATGACTGATTTGATCACTTGAGAAGGCTAACCTGGTGGCCATAGACTAGTACTGAGAAAAATCACATCAAGAAGGTCGGCGGTGGCGACAGATCACGTACTGCCAGTGCCAAAGCCTCAGTCGGCACTGTATCACTCTTCCACAGGCTGTCGACTGTGCCAAGGGTCACCACATGATACTGGCCCACGCGCGAAGCGCTTCGCCTAACACGACAGGATACCTGCCAACCGATGTGAACGGCGTACAGAGCAACTTTACAGCCTCAGCCAACCAACGTGACCACAGGACGATATTCACGAAACTCACTCTTGCCGATGCGACCGTCCACGGCGTCATGGACTCGGACACGTTCGAAAAGCATTCCTGTGTGAACGCTACAGCTTAGCGATCTTGATCTACAGAATGGAGCGACAGATCTGCACCAGTCAAAGACGGGATTAAACGAAAGGGGCAACGATGGGCAGCCAACGTTGACGTCGGGCATCGCTTGAGCGAAGTCACTTGGCAGCAACGCACGGTACACTCTACATCATCTCCGAGGGTCCGCGAATTCTCCACTACCAACCAACTCTTCCGACAATACACATCGTGAGGTCGAATAGGTGCGATCACCACGGACTGGGGAGGCGAGGTCGAACGGCGCCACTGGCCCTGGAAGAATGGAACGTCGAGAACCAATGCATTCTGGCACTCAAGAACGCGTCTGTCGGAGCGTCAATGTCCGCGTTCCTCGCGGGCCGGAAGAAGATCTAGATGCTATGCAACTCCTGCTGTCTCTAATCACATTGTGTCACCTCGAGTCTAATGTGGTGGCCGTAGCACATCCCTCGCGGAAGTCCTGGAGTCCAGACCCAACACCTCCCTGCCAAGGAAAGCGTCGAGCCGGAAACTGACGACCAACTTTCCATCTAAAGCACCTTGCCGCTTCTCCTCACAGCGACCACCGGCTCCTCCTTACTCGCATGTCATCTTTGATCCCCCGAACAGCACAACCCTGGGTCACACACGTCCGCTTGGCAATTATCCAAATGCAAAACTTACCAGAAAACACGTTGTCTGCCTTGCCAGAATTAGCACCCAGCACCTTTTAGACATTGTGTCCTCTTGTCAAGGGTCGCGATGATGACCCGCTTCCAGTGAAGATCCATGATCTCTCGGTACAGGATCCGTAAGAGCGCACTCTGACCGGGATTTCCTGAGCGCAATCCAGCGTCCAAAGAAGACTACATGACAAGTCGGATCAAACCTGGATCTTGCGCGCACCAAATCAAGCCTTGCCAGTGATGGCGGGAGCGACATGAGGCAGCAAGAACCCTGTTCCACATGGTGTTACCAACGTCATCCAGTTTAGAGGCACCGAGTTGCTCGACCAAAGTCCGCACCTAAAAACACGAGGAGTAGCGGTAGTATTCCAGAAACCCTGACGTGACGACTAATCACCCAGCTCGGCGCTGGGTGTTCGTCGCAAAGGGTCGGGTAGGGAATGCGCTTATCGCGCAAACCTACAGCGTGGACTTGGATTACGTGTGATGCTGGTCTTCTTGCGATATCACGGCATGACAACTGACCACAATCAGCGCGGCCGACGCAAGAAAAAAAAGAAGGGAAAGTCACGTCGGAGAACGGTACGGTGAGCCACGCATGGGGATGTCACCTGGCCTGTACGATCCGTTTCGTGCGGTCGTTGGCCCGTCAACCCTGTCGTGAATGCGGATCACTGACGCGGAAGTGAAGACAGGGTCCCCAACACGTGTCGAGACTCGACGAGAGGGAACTGCGACGGGCCTGCGGTACCTGTCATATTGGTTATTAATAATGACCACAAAGCTAGGTTTAATAATGGTATCACTCGAGATACACATGACCGTCTACGTACGCGTTGGAGTGTCAGCACCATCATGGGTGGAACTCGAAGAGGAACCGTCCTCACGTCAATCGCGGATAGTTCATGCCTAACCACATTAGCGTACCCCACACACAGCCGCCAATCCAAACCAACGGAATACCCAGGAAAAGAATGGATGGGAAACAAACAAACTTCGCGAAGTGACTGAGCTGCACTCGTGACGACGCTTGAGTATTTGTTCTTGTTGGCGGTCAACAAACACACGCCAAAGGACCCCGAACGCTTGGACATGTCTTTCCCCATTCTGGGCGAGCAGGAAGGGAAGAGTGAGCAAAGGATACGGCCATGGATGAAGAATCAAGCAGCTTGTACAGCGGCGTCCTGAATTTACGGTGACGATATTCTCCCATCGCCAAGCCGACAGGATTCTCGCGGGATCGAAATGAGGACACAACAGAAGGAGAAGTCGTGTTTCGGACGTCGGAGACAGTGGGCTAGCCATCCGCCGCTTAACCTCCTACTCCGCACTTGTTGCACGGGAGACCAACCCAGAGTATCAGCATTACAGATGCCGGCGGCCTAATGCGCGACATGGAGTACTACTACAACAGACGACAACGACAGCAGAGTAGAAATAAAGGTAATGATTGTGGTTAAATGTGGAAGTAAGGTACAGAATACACAAGAAGCGGAAGAGGACGTGAGAATTAAAGATAGCCTAGTGTGCTCGACATCAGAATGCTCCACGTTTGAACAAGGGTACGATCAGGTTGTCCCTATTGGTGACATCAACACCACGGAAGTATCCTTGTGAGAACGAGAGGTTAGCACCGTATGCGAGATGTTAAGCTGCCAGGATGCTTACTTGGACTAAGGTAGTACCACAACACTGTTCCTTGAACGAAGCTTTCAAGTGCGGACAAGTACTTCGACAACTCCCGATCCACCTCAGGGCCAAACGAGGGTAGTTGATTCTTCAATGCGACATACTCGTCGACGCGTTGTGAGAGCATCTCCGTCAAGATGTCGATGGCAGCTTGTAGTCCGACATTGCGTTCGTTCATGATACAAAACACCAAGTTTTGGTA
Source organism: Tylopilus aff. beelii (assembly GCA_038094295.1). Lineage (NCBI taxonomy): Eukaryota > Fungi > Basidiomycota > Agaricomycetes > Boletales > Boletaceae > Tylopilus > Tylopilus aff. beelii. The sequence goes on from JBBPTU010000051.1 coordinate 22,534, forward strand.
ATCGCCGTCGCATTGTTCTTTCTGTGAGAAAAGAACGCACGTCAGTACGTGAACGAGGTGGCCGCCTGAACGATCTCACATTAAAGGAGCAAAGATCCTGATCAGAAGCGAATCAGTAACAACAGCATCAGACGGAGCAAGCACACTCACATTAGGCCACGTCATAAGGTCATTAGTTGCGTCGGACATTGCTCGAACGATGGGGTTCTCGAAAACTTCGTCTGGAAGGTCCAGGTCCAGCGAGTACTCAACCGTCGCTATGGAAGCCACGTCAATCTTTGGACCCCCTGGTATGTGCCAAATATACAAACCTTCGACCAGGCCAACCCCGATGGTAATACGCCGCATGAGAATGAATTCATCAACAGACGGAATACGGTCTTGAGACCGATTCCGCGACTGTGCGACGTGTGAATCACTCCAGTCTTCGAAGGCACGGAAAAAGCTGTGTGGTAGATTTAGAAGCTGTGGACGACAACCGGAGATAAGCGAATACCGATTGTAGGCGCCGATGGTAGCGGTTTCGCGAAAGCGGGCGAGAAGACTGGTAATGGACTCGCTGTAAGTCACGTTATAGGGTCACGACGCGCAGAATACCCACTCATATAACATGGCAGCGTGGGGATCTTCTGGCCGAGGTCCGTCTGGATTAGTGAAAACGTTCCTGGAATTCTGATGCCAGGTATCAACATCATCAGGCTTAGTCCGGAAGTCGCTTTCATCAGCCATATCGTCGGTCTGATTCAGTCTCGTTAGCACGAAAGACAACAAGTAGGGATACGAGATGCGCACAGAGAAGGCCCAGAAGAGGAACATGAGACAGGTAGTGATATGCTCTAGATCAGCATCAGAGTAGGAGAGGGCAGCAAACAGGTCGAATTTCCCGTAGTTAAGGAACTTGGATCGTTTCAGGTCATCGTACGGTTTTACACTGCACATCGACGTCGGCCGAGCCCCACTAGAAGAATGCCAGGAGAATAACATACCTATTGAACCAAGCGCGAGCGGCACGGTCTGCCTCTGCTTGGTGAGGGTTCACTCGTAGTTCACATACACGGCCAGTAATGGCGGAGAGATCTGGAAGACAGAATTGCGAGGGGAGAGCGTCGAAGATCATTACTGAGACCAATTAAAACACAGAGGGGGGTGGGGGGGATGGTACAACTCAGGCTCGCTGAGGTAGGTTGAAAATGTTACCCTGAGGAGGAGACTACGCCCCGGATCAGTGCCTTCTTATGCGAAATCGGACTGAGAGGCATCACAGATATGCGAACACTGCAGTTTCCAAAGTAGGGCTAGTGTCAAAAAAGCCGCAAATTAAATCGAGTGGACAATGTCTACCAACCTGGTCGCCAGTACCTTGAGCCTATCACGACACATATTACACGTGAAGAGGACCCCAAGGACACCGCGTTATATTTGTGTCTCGGAAGCTCGCCAAGCACTCGGGTATGCCTTGGAGATAAGATTGTCAGAAATGCTGACACGCCTCACCCTCTCTGAACCGGTTAGATCAAAAGTGAATGCTCTCAACTTGAAACCTAAACCCTGAATGTAAAAAGAGCCGATATGACACCACCACGGTAACGATCCCGAATGCGCCATCGGCATCCCAAGCTTGGACGCTGTGCTGGCAGCTGCGCAATGCCATGCTGTGATCAGATGGCATGATCTAAGTGCGTGATGGAATCGACCGGATTGTCCAGCTTGCAGGATCTCCGAATCTGTGCATTCTCGAGCTTGAGCTTCTCCCGGAAAGTCCGTCCAAGGTATGGCTTGAGAACGTATCTGAAAGATCCAGATCGTCTCGACCATAATTCGGCCGAATGGAGTTTCGTGAGGCAAGCGTCTCAGAGAAGTTGGATGTTTGCTTACCGGTCACCCTCCCTCTTTGGACTCCGCAACCGCGTACGGCAACGCAAGTACACGAGGCTGCCTGCAATGTAACGTGTTATGATTGTGCGTATACAGCGGCATTGGCACTGTGGCTGACAAGTAATTCGCCACAATGACAGGGACAGCTATTATCTCATTTCCACTGCCACCTCACATGGCACTTGTGTTTTTTTTTCATCATATGACCACCGACCAACGTTCGTTGGAAGAGAACCTCCGCCGCTAATCGTCATGCCACCGTCACGCGCCCACTTGGTTAAAGGCTGCAAGCCTATCCAAGAACTAGTAGCACAAGAACGCGACTACTGGCTAGCGCTTGCCAGCGCTATGTCATGAAAGGAAAGGGTTTTCGTCACGTAGGCGTCGGTAGTGTGCAAGTTGCGACCACGAGTTTGACTTCTAGTATTGGATCCACACTCTGCTCTATGCAGAGATTTGTCATTCTTTTACTCATTCCGAAGGGGTATCCGAAGGGTGTGCGCAACGTGACGAAAGGGCTCAACGCCCTATCACTCTCGTGACGTGTCGGAGTTGCGTGCAAACACTTCTGGTCGCGATCGCGGGCGACTTGACAGGGCACCCGCGTTCCATTCATGTCCTTGCGCTCATCTTCACGTTTTGGCAGCCACGGGTGTGTCATTCTCCGGGGCGGTTCGGATAACGTTTACGCCCTGCTTTCCACGTCTAATCTACATAATACAGGCCATACAATTTCTGGGCACTTCAGGAGAATGGTCAGCATCAGATTGGCGCGTCTTTGTGACCAGCTTTGGTTTCTGTTCAACCGTCAAGCCGTTCCCATGACGTTTTTCTCGCGATGGTGAAGGGTCCAAATATGTCCCGTACTGGTAGGTCGGGCGGGCTTAGCGGCCATTGGCCCATCAAGTGTTATTCGAAGTCGCCCAATTGACGGCATTCTTGGAATGCTTTGTTGCCGAGGTTCTGTTTCTTGATACTAATGTTCACACATGTTGTGCTGTTATGGTCACCAAGCACAGCAGTTCCTCAGTGTCTTGTGGTATATGCGGCAGGCTATACGTTCAGCCCCAGTTCATTACCGAGCCACAGCTCGACGTAACAGACCTTGGCCCGACGGGTGGACTTGCCACAGTGAACGCTTGTACGTCCCTGTGGCTTGCGATAGTCGGCTTCTAGTGCTGGCATGCGAGAGAATGTGGCGGCCTATAGTCCATTCACATCGTGCCATTTTACGAACCTCCGCTAGCACGGAATGGACCATGGTGGCACATATACACTTGGATCAAAATTGGAGCGCTGAACACCAGTTGCAAATTCCCCGCCGATCTGCGCAGGATTCATTGTTGGGGGGCACCGATGCACTCTCCAGTGTCATATCGCCTTTCATGGCTGTGAGTCTTTTTGATCCTCTTTCCACTGAGTGAGCGCACAGGAATCGTGGCGGCTCTTAGCCGACTAGATCCCCTAGTATAGGTTGAACTGCTTTAGAAGCCCACTGTCAGATGCACTACTCTGTGCGTGATACCGCCACCATCAAAAAAGTGCGACGCGCCGGACATTCAGACCCGATGTCCACCGACTATGTAGGAACCCGGATTCCTATATCCTATGACATGGGTCCACATTCTCAGCAATGACACTGTTCCCATGCGATGAGAAAGGCAATTCTGGTTGACCTATGTGGGTCACGATAACTGATCTGTGCGCCACGTACCTCAATGCTGCGTACATCCGGTATGTAGAGAAACCCCGGACCGTGCGCTCCGAGTCTTTCGCCCTCTGAGCGCTCAGGATTGCTCTTCGTGGAGGTTCGGGACCGCCCGCTGCAGCATAGTCACCCGGTATATTTTTATGGTACGGCCATAATTCCCAAGCTATAACTGTCTTGAAACTTTGAACATGTTTCACCCTCCCTGCCCGATCCATTCAAATTAAACGCAGTCGGCCGTGGTGTCGAGGGAGAAGAAAGGGGAAAAATCACATCGAATCGATTTCCGTGCGGTGTGTTCACACAGATCATTTCCATCTGCCCTGACGCCGACGCCCAGAGTTTGGGCCTTGAAGTTGCACAGGCAAGCCCGTTCCATGACCGCCATCTCTAGCTATGGGGCGCGGTCTACAAGTGTATCTGTATCTGATCGCCCTTGGATCGAACAGGTAACCCCCAGGTTGGAATTCCTGTCCGGATAGTAGGGTTACGACGCTCGGTACGCATTGGTATGCACACCGAGGTCCGAACCGCCTCTCGGTGCGCTGATGCTATCCATGTCTTCCAGTGGATCATCCGCCTGTGCAAGCCACGATCGACAGAGATCTCGAGCTTATCCGGGTCGACATCTTGGAATGAACAGACGCGAGCATTCTACGCGCCGGCGGCAGCTCGCTGAAGGAAATGTCAGACCTGCCCGTCATGATCGATGCATGATCTATATCAATCCGGTCAGATGCGGCTACGCCACATAGTGAGACGTCCTGTTGACCATCTTTTGATCGTATACCATGGGATCACGGAAGTAGAGCTGGGTAGAAAAAAACATATCTATATCGTCAGTAAACGCGATAACCAATGTGGTCATCACTAAAGGGGTGTCCGAGGTGCGCGTCGACGAATAGGGAAAACTAGGAAACTTTACGGAACCTTTTGGTCAGCTCGTGTCAACGCAGAAAGTGCTGATGGGCGATCAAGTAAGACATGGTGCCTACAGACAGAACCTTCCTGAAAGGCACTCGTAGTGGTTCACAGCAGCGCCTATATTAAGGTTAGCATCACCACAGAAATCACACAGCACGGGACAAGTGGGAGCGTCCCGGCGGCGCGTCCGAGTAAGAGCTCGTCGTTCCCAACTCCGTCACCCTAAGCGAAGGGCAATACGGTGTGTACAGTGTGACACAAGACCTGACAGAATAACCCCCCTTGGGCAGCGGCGCAAGAAGAGCACAAAGCGGGACATCGTCCCATCAAGATGCTGTCATTTTTTCGCCGATAGCACCGTTCAAGTTTCATTGCCGTATCTGCTCAATCGAGTTGCCCAACCGGGCAACTTTGGACCGGAGAAACGAAGTTAAGTCGACTTTTGCCGACCGATGGACCGCCATCGTGTTGCGCCTGCGCTTCCCGGGACAAGGGCAAATGTAACGAGATGGTCACCACATGCGCACCCTCTGTCTCTACCTCGCTTCCGGGGTGCAGAGCGTAAAAACGGCAGGGGTCAGAGCCCGCGGAATGCTACCATGTGTTTTTACACAGCGGCTTGCGCATGGCAGCATACGGTTGGTCATGGTCGCCATGCCCGGTGAGTGCGACAGGACGTATGATTACGATTTGACCAATCTTAGATCGGGGGGACAAGATTATCTCTGTCGGGCTCCATAGTATGCCGACGGGAGACGCCACCTGCGGCGTTTGTTATGTACCACTATGAGGAATGTTAGCGGTGGACGACGTGTCAGTTGACTCAGTTCTAGAACTTCTAGAGCTGTGGAGCATTTTGGTGACGACGCATTGCACAGCAACTGCAAGACAGTTGGCGAATTTGTGAGTAAGCGAGACGAGCCGTACCTTTCTATTGTAGAACTAGTTCTTAACAAGGCGGGTCGTCCTAGGCCCATGATGTCTCCCTGATGCGTGATTATCACTGATTGCCCTAGAACGCAACCCCCAGATACCTTCCCAAGCAGAAATAGTCGCCCCGTGTGGCCGCATTCGCGTCCACCCCGTGCAGGTTGGCGGCGCATCGCCCATCACGCTCGGTGAGTACTGGTAACCCTGGGAGAGTCCCTGCAAAGTATTTCTCACTACAACCAAACGGATCCCCAGCGGAGGTTCATATGAGCGGGGATTAATGATCACATTTATCAAACACATTACAACATCGAATCACAGTTCAGTGTCTATCTCGTTGCATCCAAGAACCTCTTCTCCGCTTCCTTGAAATTAATGACATTCCAGATTGCCTTGAGGTACTTGTGGGTGCGTGAGTAACTGCAGTGTTTCGCCGCTATCAATAACACTCACATCAGCTTTGATGTTGTGATACTTGGCAAACAAAGACAACGATCAGATCCGCTCGACGTGCGCCCATTAAACTTACCTGGAGGTAAAACGCCTGTGAATGATGAGCAAACAATGCAAGACAAGAGGGTATCCAATACGTACATGCTCCCAGATATCTACACCGATGACGGGTACGTGGGCTAAGACATCACTGATTGAGTTTCCACAAGCACGGCCCCACAATCGAACATACAAATCAACGGATCTTGATTGGCGGTCGTGACGACCTCGAGCTTCTTCGTGGCCGGATTAACGCCCTGCGAAACCGCACGTTAACACGCACCCCACTACCACGAGCAGCACGGTACTCACGAGCCAACCCCACCCGCTACCCTGTATGGCGGCCGTCGTCGCGCTGAACTTGGCCTTGAACTGGTCCACCGAGCCGAAATCGCGCTCCAACGCCGCCTTCAACGGGCCATCCACGAGCTTTCCCCCCTCCTCGTTCGCGGGGGACAAGTTATTCCAAAACAACGAATGGTTGATGTGTCCTGTGCGTCCCGTCGTTTCGACCCACGGACGTGACGAGCTACCCACCTCCGCCGTTGAACTTGAGCGCGGACTGCAGCGCGATGCGGTCCCGCGTCGACGTCGAGTCGGCGTACGCTTTTTCGGCCGCGTTGAGGCCGTTGACGTAGGCTTGGTGGTGTCCCTTGTGATGCAGCTTCATGATTTGCTCCGAGATGTGGGGTTCGAGGGCCTGTCGGCGTGTAGGTGTGTTCCTGGTTCTCGTTCACGCCGGTGAAGTACGCACGTTGTATTCGTAGGGCAGGTCCGGAAGCGTATGGATGGAAGCGACGCTGCTTGGTCTGGCAAACGCGCGCATAACGGTCGGTCTCAATGCATTCTTAGCGATGGACAACATGGTGAAAAAAAAACGGAACGAGGACGACGGCGAGAACGAGGACGACTTCGAGCCTGTGGAGTCGCTCGGAAACGGCCGCCCCTTGCATAACGTCATACTTAATTATTTTCCTTAATCCTCCGAAGAGACATATCAATTAAGTAATCTTCTAATTCTTGTGGCTTGCCAGCTCGTAAAACTTTATACCGTCGAGGGTTCATACAAACAGCCATGGTCCGCCTTTGAGATGTGCCTGCATTCTTTCTAGACTTGCGGGTTCAGAGCGGGCGGTGCGTCGACAAAAACTTTACACCGTACTCTCTATCAAATGATTACATAAGCTAGGTAATCCCGAACGTCCAACGCGGACGCAAATACACTCTCAGACCGATGGAAAAAGTTTACATTCTCTTCGCCTGATGCAATCACACTACGAATGAAAACAGAAAATGGACTAAAACGGGTGAAAGTAATAATGATCAGTAGAAAGAAATGCAAAAGAAAGAAATACAGACGATAAGGAAAGCGAAAGAAGAATCGAAGGAATAGACACGGGTGATATGGAGTCACGGTAACAGGAGTAATAAAAACAAGAGTCCTCATCTTCCCCATCCGTTGCTCCCGGCTCGACCTCGCGATCTCGCTTGCGTGGGCCATTGTCGGTCACCACGTTCCCAATCACCGCGGTCCCGATCGGCAGACGGTCCCCGTGGGATATACTGAGAGCCCGCGTACGGCGGCCGAGGGGGTGGAGCATATGGATGTGTAGGTTGTGTCATACTCCCCCGCAGAGCGCGGGGTCCGCTTGGAAGTGGTCGAGAAGATACTGGCGGTGGCGTAGGACCTGAATTATTTGTTAACGGGGAACGGGAAAGAGGGGGTACGGGCCTGCGAGACACGGGCGTCGTAGAAGACGAAGTAGGCCCCAAATTGGGAGATGGTGGATGGGCGGAATGAAACGAGCGGGGTTGTGTAGGTGGCGTGTGTGATCGCGGCAGATATGTTTTGGGTGGGGTGAGACTGGTAATCTCACCATCTTCGTGTGAGGGCCGACGGGAAGATGAAAAATTTGACGACAGCGAGGGGACATGTGTGTGCGGAAGTAAATTTGAATTCGGCGTGGAACTAGAAATGCCAACTGAATTCGAGCGTGAGTTGGCTACAGAGGTAGTCGTCGATGTCGACATGGAGGTAACCGTTGACGTGGAAGCAGGGGTCAAAGGGGGAGCAGCTCTAGATACGGAGCTCAAAGGAACATTGCAATCTATCGTCGTTTCGCTCGTCTGCTCGGTCGTCAATGGCGGCGGCGGAGGCTCAGGAGCAAAGCTCACAACATCAGGCGGAGGGTCATCGGCGCCAACGAGTCCGCTCGGTACCAACACATCCACTATCTCCATCTTGGCAGCAAGTGTCGTCGGAGGTTTTCCGTCGATTTGCGTCTGTAGTTGAATCTGATGCGAACTGTTCCTCTCGTCAAAAAGACGTGACGAGTTTGACGACAGCGTGTGTGACCGCACGGTGTTCGGATCTTTCGTTGTTGCCATCACGGATGGTGCCTGGACCCCGACGGGTAGCTTGATCTCTTCTGCCGTGGCCTTCTCCTCGGTGCGCCGAGGACCGCAAGTAATACTGCGCCCATGTCCACTTTCGCCTTCAAAACCATTCGCGTTGACATGCAGGGTCCCAGAGGACGGCGGCGCAACCTCTATCGCATCAGTCATCTTCACGTCCTGTCCATTGACAGTCTCAGCCAGACCCGCATTCCGAAAAGCGCCTGGATGCCCGCTAACGAGATCCTGTTTGACGTCAAAGCTGGGACTCAGTGGCAGTGCTAGGCCGTCAGGCGTCGCAGGCGAGCCAAGCGCCTTTGCAGCCATTTCTTCCTCCCGTTGCTTTTTCTTGCGAAGTGCGAAATCCTTTAGGGACATTTTGACTTTAGGAGGTGGCGGCGGTGATGGCTCTTGCACCGGCTGTGCAGGCGCAGGATCGACAGCCATCGGTTCAGCCTGCGACGCAGCCTCGTTGACATCGGACACCATCCGCGAGTCATCTCCTGGCGCAGCTCCGTCGTCCGCGGAGATGGTGCTGTGGGGTGGTGGGAAATCTGGTGGAGCTGGAGGGCGGGGAGATGGGGGTGCTTGTTGTGACGAACGCTCGTCTTCCAGCACCTGATCCATCTTGCTCTCGGGAGGCGTCTGACACTCTCTGGCCACCTCGAGTTCAACATTCATGGGATCGCTATCCTGAGGGACGACCCCCCGTTCCATCGCGGGTTCGACCGCGTTGGCGTCGGCTGAAACACTGTCGCGCACGTTGACGGGTTCCGAGCTGTCCGACATCACCCTTTCCTTCAACCGAGGTGTACCATTCAGTATCTCCGGCGATGCGAACCGAACGCGATACGCTTCCCCATTACTGGGACGCCTCTTCTCCCCGTCCGATGGAAATTTGGTGTCATGTCGTGACTCGGGGGATGGCCTATACGGTTGTTGGTACTGCGCCTCGGCTGGCGTATCACGAATGCTGTCGAGGGAGTTGAGGACGGCTACGGACGGCGGGAGGGAAGTAGGAAGAGAAGGTGGCGCGTTCAACGGATGCACATGCAGGGGTTTAGACGGTTTATAAGATGGCGACGAAGCCCGATTGTCTGAAGCACGAAACGTCGAAGATAGCGGGGTGGATTCATTAGGGCTGCGCAGTGTAGATAGACGTGGTGAGGATGCATCTGGCGAATGTAGAGAGAGCTTCGAGAACGTGGCCGATGGCGACACAGTAGGGAGTAGAGGAGAGGGATGTGACAGCGACGTTGCGGTCGGGTGCGGCGTCGAAGGGGATAGAGCACTATAGTTGAACTGCGATGCTAGGGGTGAACGTGCGATGGGAGGGGCTGAAGCAACAGAGAAAGTGCCTTGGCCGGGTAGTTGACCCAGTCGCGAAGATGATCCAGGCGTTGATGTTTGTGATGGTGTCCACGTCGTAGAAGTACCGTTCTTGTCCCGCGGAAGGGAACCGTTAGGGGATGCGCTCCTTACTGTGAGAGATGAGACGGTGGTTGGATCCAAGGAGGCAGGCATCGGTGGGGGTGGCATCTGCCGCGTATCTATCAAGAATAAGTGACAATGATGAACATCACCCGACACAAAGGGCACTTACCGTCCAGTCCATCGGCCTCTGTCTCCGTGTCAAACTCTGTCTCCTGACCATCCATGCCCTCTTCTCGATCCCCGTCCACTCTTGACATGTCCTGTTTGTGCTCACTGCCCTTGCTGCTTCCCTTCAAAGCACCAGAAACGGACATTGGACTGTCGGCGTTCGTATCTAGAGGACTTCCCCTTCTCTCTTGTCTTTCGCTATGTGGTAAATGAACGCGTAGTTGATCATTTTTTGATGGCTCCAATTCACTAGCAAGGGGTCGGGACCACGCCTTGCGCATTCGTGGAGGCAATGCAGCCAAAGAAGGACCCACGTCCGAATCTTCCTGCTCTATCACCCAAGTGAAAACGTCAGCGACCTGTCTACCGGCAGACGACCAACTAGAACGAGAACCCCTAGAAGGCGATACCGGTACGGACGTCGAGAAAATACTCACCGTCGACCATTCGCGCCTTCCCTTTACCCTTTCCGTCCACGCGCGAGTCTTCGCTGACTTGAGGAAACGCCCCGAGACTCGACGGCACGATCTCCACTCCACCCCATCCGCCATTCATCGGCTCCTTTTCCCGCGTCCTGAACCCCCGCTTGACGCCCACCAATGGACCCAAATCGACGGCCTTGTTCCTCCTCGGCCTTGGCGTCGACGAGGATGCGACGCCGTTCGCCTGCGCCGGCTCTTCCGCCCGGCTCTTCTTCCGCACCTTGCGTTTCTTGACCCGTCGATGCCGCACATCGACGTCGTTGGACGCGTCCATCTCGACGTCCACGTCCACGTCCACGCTCACACCCAAACCCCAATTCCGGCTCGCCCGCGGATCCGCGTCGCCATCGCCTTCCACGTCCACGTCCGCATCGCCGTCGTCCCATTCTTCGCTCGCACCGTTGACGTCGGAGGTGGAGCCCTCGGAGCCCTCAGAGGTCATTTCCGCACTCGGCCACGGCCACCTCCCTTCGACGACGCGTTCCATCAACTGTACGGCACAGTCCCGCGTCGAGGAACCGCAAGCACAGGTCGTGAACGTACTGCTCAGCGCGTGAAGGATCGACGTAAATTGGGCGCGGAGGTGATGGAGGTGGGCTGGGCTGTACGTGCGCGCGCGGCCACGATGTTTCAACAGGGTTCTCGGTCAGCACAACATGTGGAGAGTCAGACGCAAGCAGGGGACTCACGCAAACAACCCGGGGCTTTCCATCAACGCGGGCAACATGTGTACTGCGTGTCCGTCATCCCATTCCCAACCCAGGACAATTTCTTCGTCCGCTCTCAAGTCCCGCAACGCGAACAGCGCAAAGGAGAGCGTCGTCGGGTCCGCATCAGAATCGGACGTCGAAGGCGCATCTTCTTGGTCGGACGAGTCGTCTGCCTGTTGCCTTTGCGTCCGCGATATTGCAGGAGGAACAGACGTACCGTTTTCCGTTGGAGACGGACCGCCGTCAGACGCTGACTTGGCACACTCGGCGGCATGCCTCGTTCCTCTCCCTCCCCTCTTTCCGCTACAAATCACGGGCCGTACCACCGCATTCGGCCAACACCCACACCTCGCCCACTTCGCCTTGTCATCCGCGTCCTCTTTGACGGACCCGTCGTCACCAGGGCCAGGGGCACCTCCCACGCCTCGCGCGTCCAGCCCAACTTCCCACCCTCCTCCAACGAGCCTAACCTGGGGTTTTCCCATGCCAAGATGCGCGTATCCGTTCAGTGGGTCAGCGAGATACGCGGCAGAGGGAACGATCGCGGTCGTGTAAGGGGCCAAAAGAGTTGTGGCTGGAATCGTATCGTTCGAGTTGTAGGACGAAACGGTGTTTGTAGAGGGCGTAAGAGGGGACTTGGCGGACGAGCGTGGATGTGACGAACTAGGTACAGGGGTAGACGTGTAATTGGATATAGGAGGTGAAGGATAAATAGAAGTATGCGGGAAAGGCGAAGGATTCGAGGCGACATGTAACCTGGGGGATGGGGGACGGAGATGCACAGGCGTACACAGTGGAGGTGGCGGGTATTGGGAATTCAGACCTGAATGCGAGTTGGAACAAGGCACGGTTGGGTCCGTCCTCAGTACCGTCCGAGGAACAAATACATCTCCTGCATTTTCATCAACTATCACTGGCGTTGTGTTGTCCAGCGGAGACATGGAATAACCGTAACGATCCTGGTACCTGCGCTAGCATTAGCAACTGGAAACGTATATAAGGGAAGCGTAAAGTCGCCTATGTGCGACGTCCATCAAAATGCCAGTGCGGCAAAAAGAGATAAAAGTAAGATTCACCCTTGTGAGTGCACCCTCGTGTATGCTCCATCGTTGTAGGTCTTCGGTGGTGGTTGTATGTATGGTGATGGGGGATTCAGCGCAGTGACACCTCGCCACGCTTTCGCGACGCGAAGCAATTGGGTGTAGACGGCAGGGTTTGGATAAGTGTCGGGAGGGAACGCGACTGGCGTCGGAGGTAGACTGGTGGGGGTGGCTGGCGTGTTTCCGTTAGGGTGTGAAACGCGTGTGCCGCTAGGATGCGGTTGTGATGTCGAAGGGACGGACGGAGACGAGGGGTTGGTAGGGGAAATCACGGACGCACGTCTCCTCTTTTTCGACGAACCAGAGCCCTCGATGGCAGCGGCGACAGCACTCCCTCTCCTCGACTTTCGTTCCGCACCCGGGCTCGTCTTCCTCCTCGATGCCGGCTTCCCAACCCCAGCGCTTCCCTCGTCCAATGCCGAATTTGCACCGATACCATTGACACCGGTTGTCCCAGGCACCCCATTCGCTCCGTGAGAAGCTTTCAAGCGCATAGCCTTTACCCTGCCTTTTTGGACCTTGACGGCGCGCTCTTTGTCGACTTCCAGGGTGGGATTGCAGACCCAACACTTCCAAAACTCGGGTACCTCTCCTCCCTGCACGATGCCGAAACAGGCCGCATGACACCACCGTGAGCAGTCGTCGCATGCGATCGAGAAGCCGTCGTCGTAAGAAAAACCACAGATACACGAGATGGCGTCTGCGTCCGGCGGGGGTGGTACGTCAGAGAGAGAGAGCGGGTGTTGGGACGTAGAGGGTGATGTCAAGGGAAGCTGCGAAGTCGGGGGTGTTTGTGGCGGGACGGAACCGGGGAGAACGGGTGAGAATGGGTGTTGCTGGGGATGCCGTTGCGAGGGTGCTGACAGGGATTTCGTGGACAGACCTGGAAGCGGACGGTTGGGGTTCGAGGTCGCAAGCGGATGCGCCGGTGGTGCGTCCTTCGGAAAGTTTGGGGAGAGTGGCGTTGCGGTTGCTGACGAGAGTGCGGGTGATGGCTGTTTCCGTTTGAGCGGGACGAGCGAAGGGGGAAATGCGGATTGGATGACGGGGGTAGCACTAGTCCGATCGACGGCAATACCAACGCTACTCGAGGTCAGGGATGGCCCATGTGGATGGGCAACGTGGTGATAAGGGTGTGGTTGTGGTTGCGGGTGCGGGTGGGACTGGGGGGCGTTCAAGGGAGAGAGACCGAGGAGACCAAGGGCGGCTTCTGTCGCATCGCTGTTCATCACACCCGCGAGATAAACGTTGGTCGAGTCGCTTCTGCGTTCCAGACGTCGCCGAGGGTCGATAACGGGCGTCGACCGTTTTTCCCGCTGCCGTCGTTGTTGGTACTGGCCGACAAGTCACTCGGTGTCGACCTCGCGCGCTGGGTGCTTCCTGGAGTAAACGGCGAGAACCCTTTGAGCTCGACGAGCCCGACGACGAGCAGACCAGAAAAACGAGGGTGGCGAAAGCCAAGTTGGACGTTTCCTTGCAAAGTGACCCGTCTCAATTCACTGGCCTTTCTCTTCGTCCCTTGCCCTCCAAACACGCGCCAACAAAGGGGCTTTTCCCGCCATTCCAATCTCCGATCCAACTGGCACGACGCCGACGGCGAGCTAAAATTTTTGGCGCGTCGACGGCGGTTTCGCATCGGGAAATTGCACCTCGCGTCCCCGTCTTCGCGAGGCGGCTTTGATTAAGGTCTCGGCTTCTGTGGCGGCCGCGTTCGTCGACTCTTCCCGCGCGGCCCAGGGATCTCATCGAGTTATTTGTGGCGGATGTGCGGTCTGCAGACACGTGCTGGACGTGCGAACAAACACCCCTGGCCTCAACGTGGTCCGTCTACAAAGGGTAGATAATCTATCCGTTGGTTACTATCGCTCGCAACCGCGCACAACCTTCCTTCCTTCTAATTCTGCGACCCATATGCCTCAAAGCGGAACGCACAATGACACATTACATACCTTTCTAGGCCCGGGATTATCAATCTGCGCATCCTTGCAATTCCCGACACCGCGCCCGTCGGTCTTCGTGTACGTTTGTACATAAAAATTGGCAAAGAGTACCAGAAAACTTGTGACCAAAACGCTGGCGAAAATCACCGTTTTCGGGTCACCAGCGCAGTTGCCGATGTGCGGCAAGTGCGGGAAGTAATTGAAGGCGAAATGTTGATACACTACATGTCAAGAAGGAACCGAAGACGGTCCAGTATTCCGTAAGACCTACGTGGCCTCCAGAGACGTCGTATATTTCACTCACGGCCGAAATAGCACAGGAATATGTCGATGATGAACTGGCCGATTTGCAGTGTTGTGAGATGCTTCTTCCACTGCGGACATCAGATTCTATATGCGCGTCGAATGAAGTGCGAACAGCGTACCCAAAGCTTCGCGCCGCCAGCAGTTGCAAAATAGTAATAGTCTGCAAACAGGACCCATTAGGACGCGCTCAACGGTTGCACATATATGGAGCTTACACATCACGACGTGCACTCCCAAGTTAAGACAAATGACCGTCCATGCCTGGACAGAAAACGTTAGTAGGAAAGCAGGGTCCTGAGCCACACGTTTATCACCCCGCCGAGTTTGGCCCTCAAGTGAACAAATGCCAAGAGCGCCGTGGTGGCATGATGGAAAACGTGCAGAAATGCTAACATATAGGGATTAAGTTCGCGTCGGCGACGACGAAGGCAGTGAAAATGACTTGCAGAGCGGTCGTTTCTTCAGTACCAGAAACACCGTGTCCAAGAACTCGATGTACTTGAAGCCATAATTGACCATGAAATAGAATTCGAACCTCTGTAGCGTCTGCGTCAGATAGCATCGTCGTTGCATTCGAGTTGAGACGTCACTCTTGTCCACGACGCTCGCGCACAAAGTGCGTCGTAAGCACCGACGGCGTACCATAATTTCAGGACCTCTTCCATCATCAGTGCGAACAATATGAAACTGGAGACAGAGAGAAGGGCGTTATGCATGCGAAAAGGGGTTCTTAGCGCGAACGGAGGCCGGTCCTTCATGAGCTCCTGCAAGCCGAAGACGATCGTCAAGTATGACAGGATCGCTGTCAATACCGCAGGCCATGTAGACATCGGAGTCTGACCCTGTATCCATGAGGTGAGGGAGGGGGAGACCGAAGGTAGCACGGGAATCAAGAAGTCAGCCATCATGACCGTGAAGCGAACAAGGAAAGAGCAGAGGACCACCACTTTATAGTCACGACTCACGACGTCATGTCATCAGACAACTACGTTACGTTCCGGTTCCCGATCCAACACCGCGAGCAAGTCTGAGCCCGGCCGACTCCCGGGCCGTTACTAGCTGAAGAGAATGTTATCAGGAAGTACACCGAGACTCGGGCGTGCACCACTATACCCGAGAAGCACCGATCCCAACATGTAACTCGCAGAATTTTCAAACAATGGTTAAGCCAACGCAAAACAAACTCAATTCACCACGAAATACGAGACAAGTATGATTTTCAAGTAATTAACCCGATGAGGCAAGCCACTTCACCAAACCCATTACAAAATCTGCACATTGGTGGGGCTGCAGTTGATGCCGACGGCAGAGTTCTGATAGTCACAATTCAGCCATCTGAGCATCGCACCCACGTCAAGGAAATGTTGCGTACCTGGTCCACGTGGTCACAGCACACGGTCTGCGAGCTGCACTTGGTACCGCCAGTAGCACCAATGACGGTAGCACTGCTGCAGGTGAGCCCGATCGGAACAATGGCGTCCAAGTTGAGGTTGAGGGCGCTCAGAGCGTTCTGGAGCAAGTTTTGATCCACAAGGTTGGACTACACGCAGGAGACATCAGCAACCAAATGTCGCATGACGGACGTGCACCCACCTCCTGCACCTGGTTGCAGCACTGAACGGGTCCGCTGCTGCAGTTGTTGTCACGCGCCTTGATGCTCGACGCAGAGACGAGGAAAGCAAGGGGCAAGAGAGTAGCGATGCGAGCGAACATGTCGATGAGCAGAGAGAAGCTGATGGGCTGAGAGAGCAAATGAGTGGTGAAGGCGATTGACTGCTGAACCTCGTCGTACTCTCCCCCTTTTTATACCTGGAGAGCAAGCCTTGTCGCACGAATTACGTCCTCTCCAAGACGAACCTCAAGTCGTCCAAATGCATCGCCGGCTGACTGGTGACAGCGGCGCTGTCAGAACGAATGACGCGGACGCTTCAGGGCTGACCGCTCCGGGGCTTGGGCTGAGCAAGTTGAAACAACTTCAGCTCGGGTATTTGGTATGGTATAGCACATCTTACGTTGGGTGCCAACATATATTTCTGCAAAACAAAAAGAAAACAAAAAACATACCAGGACTTGAGCACGTCACTACAAGATTGATCTGAATTTTTACATGCTTGCAGGTGCACACACCTGGTAACCTGCGGGCTGGAACGAGGCCATTGGCACCGACACTAACATTACCTGACTTGGATACGAACTTGAGCATCGTATTCGGGGATTCGAGAAAGACGAGCGGGCATCCCCGTCCGAATCACAACTCCGTACAACCGCGGACCTACCTCAACTGTTGCCAGAGTGATCTAATGGCTCGGGTGAACTCGAGGAAACTCCAAGGATGCGCGATCTCGATCCTAACATCCGAATTCGACCCCGAGTAGTATGATCGTCCAATCACCGACATGAGGTCCGCAGTTCAAGTTCTGTTTGGTGCGCCACAAATAAGTGTCAGCCTTCGAGTGTTTCGAGTGATGCTAACCGCTGGTCGTTGATTGATGAACAGAGCAGGACGAGCCCATAGTAGCCGAGCCTTCTTCCTAATTAGCAAGCAAAAATTCTGACTCCGAGGTCTGAGATCTGAGGCCAGCCAGCTCGATGAACTGGTTTGGCACGCATCGAAGAAATTCAATAGTCGGTCGAGTGTAAATTAGACGGGAGAATGCATCGAATCAAGGTCAGAGAAATCGAATGACTAGTACGATATGCAACATATCAGCCCAAAAAAATGCTACCCATCCTATTAAACGTCCATATCGATATCCGTTCGAGCTCCAATGCTACACCAAAAATTAAGCGTTGACGTTGATGGGGTTGCAGCCAAGGTTCACGAGGCCGTTCTAAAAACACGATCAGGAACCGGTCGAATGCGAGGAAATAATCCGTACGTATTCGTCGTGGCTGCAGCATGCGGCTTGCGACGTGGCATCGCAGCCGCTGCCTGTGCCGATCACCGTGAGGGGAGTACAGGTCAAGCCTACGAGGCCCCCCGCGGCGGCGGCAACATCAACAAGATCGAGGACAGCGAGGAACGGTGTCGCCTGGTTCAACTATAAAATTCGCGTCAACGAAGCACCAAACGCAACGATATACGAGACATACGGTCTGCATGCTGTTGCAGCAGCTGATCGGGCCAGTGCTGCACTGGTCACGCGCTTCGAGATGAGACGCAGAAGCAAAGAGCGCGAGGGGAAGGAGAGCGAAGAAACGAGCGAACATGTTGGAGGACGAGGCAGGTATGTAAACGAGTGGACTGGACGATACGAGTAGGCGATGAAACCTGCCGTTGTACTGGCAGCACCACTTGTTCTTTATACCCAGTCGTCGTCCAACGTTCACGGATCATTGTCATCGTAGTGCAAATCCCAGTGTCAGCTGATTGGAGTCTGTCTCGCGCGTTTTTGTCAACGCAGAGGGGGGGCCTGAGTCAGTTCACTCTGAACCAAATACACGGAGAAGGCAATCTGGAATTGTCTCGATCACAGTGGACTGTCATTCGCTGGTTCAGGGCGTCACTGGCACATACATTCCAGTTCAAGTCTGCGGTTGATGAGTCTCGACCGCAGATCAAAAAGATTCTCACCTGAAATACAGGACAGTGATCCTGGAAGAAGCATATGCAGCGCTCGAGGCATTCCTTGATAACCCAACGCTATAGGACCGAACTCTTTCCTCCATCGATTCTATACCGGAGTTCGAACATTGGGAGAATATGCCTCGGCAAGCTGTGCCGAAGGTGTCATTTGAAGCGGCGAACCTGCCACGCCGATTTGGTCTGGCCCTCTCCATGACTATGGAAATTCGTGGACCAGCTGATTTCACAGAGCCGGTGAGAACTGCCTTGCAATCTCTGTGACGTGTCACTCGGGCTGCTCCATCAAAGGGGAAAGGAAGCATTGCCGAGGTAAGGTCTTAATCCGACTTTAGCGTAACCACTCAGCACGGCTCGCATATTTCATCATGTCAGTCGCAATAAGTGGTAAGGCGGCGGTGAAGTCTCCCTAGTTCCCTCTCGACTGAGTCGACCAAACTGAAAACACTTTACAGTTGTATATCTTCCACCGACGTGCATATCATTGCATTCCGCTGATCGGCGGTGGCGAGCAGAGGACGGGACAACTTGAAAGAAACCGCCAAACGAAAGACAGGTGACACGACATCGTACATCAAGTCTGTCAAAAAGGAAAGGAAGTACTCGACATTTTCGACTTGACCGCTGTCGACTCGACGTTTCGCTCATCTCGCCACTGGCATCATATCAGCCCTAGGTTGTTTCCCCGGTCAAACGCCGAGTCGACGTCCAACGATGCCAGCGCTTGCGCCTCAGATCAGTGCTTCGTGTTTCACCCCTGCGTTCTCGCCCTTGCCTCGAGTCTTCGACAGACATTTCCGTTCGATCGCGGGCCGTCCGGATGCCCTGATCACAGGGCAAGACCCGCCTTTCTTCGACTGCTGCCACCCGCCTGGCCCGTCTGCCCATTCAAAATGCCCTGATCGCAGGGGAAAGAACCGTCCTTCGCGTCTGCCACCGTCCGTCAGGCTCGTGCACGTCCATTCCTCAGGATCGCAGTCCCTGGACGGTCATCGATAACCGCGATAGACCAGGGCATGCTTCCTCATGGACACCGTCCAGTCACCCCCGAAAACGCGATGTCGTCCGTCACCTCTGCAGGAACACCTAGACGAGATTTTTTTTTTTCTTCCTCACCCCTCAGGCCTCAGATCCGTCCGCCACGTCGAAGCCCTGGGTCTCCGACGACCCCCGTCGTCGGCAAAAAAAAAATGGTGCGCACGGCGATCAAAAGTCGACGTTGGACGTCAAACGTCCTCCCGTCGAACGCGGCAAACGCGGCCCTCGTGCATATGCACGGACCACTTCGAATCCCACGGCAGGAGCAGGGCCTGTAGCCCGACGCACCGCGGGGTCACGGCCCTCCTCGGACGACGCCTCCCAAAAGAAGCCCTCGGGCCGACGGCGAACGGCCGGAGAGAAGCGGAATAGGCAGAGGCCAGACGTCATCTCTCGTTTGGTCCCTGATCCGAATCGGCGCGAGGTCAGAAGTCCGTGCGTTCATAAATATAGGTCATGATACGAGCAACGTGGTAGATAAGGTAGGCGTTTTGGCAAATCGAGGACGGGGATCAGTTCCGTTTCGCTCACATGGCCGACTGATGGGGATACTTTGAATTCTGACCACGATGAGCACGGAAAAGGGCCAATGTTACAACAGAAAGAGCATAATAGGAGACTTTAGTGTGCAGAGAACAATAAGTGGTGATAATATACTCGTGACGGCGGAGAAAAGCGTGCAACCGAAGAAAGAAGAGCGAAACCCGAGCGGACAGATGGCCCAATAATGTTAAGTCGTGAATGGCATCTCGAAGACAACGATCGGAGCAAAAAGCTAGCGATCTCGTGTTGGGAGTTACTACAGTCAAGCTTCTTGTTCCATGGCTTCCTTTTCGTGTTTCTTTTTCATCGCACTCACTATCGGGGAAAGAAGACACGTCAGGCGGAACTCCGAACTCCTAGACGGAGCGCTGCGTACCTTCTCTCGATATCTGACCCGAATTCAGCCAACCGGCCGGGAAAGCAGCAACAATCTGTCAGAGAATAAGCCGGAGCGCAACAGGCCAGATTGAACACGCACCTTTTGATAAAGCACTTTCCGTGTACCCTGCTCGCTTACTTGAGCGTTACTACCCTCTAATTCGCTGTGGCTGTGGCTGAGTAACACGACCGAAGCCAAAAGGCGATATAACGCACTTTTTCTCGTTTTCTAAACGACAACACTCGTTGCTCAGCATGACAAGCTGCCATATTATCACCTTCATCGCCTCCGTCAAACGATACTTTTGAGCAGGAGGGTGGGCGTCCTTCGTTCCGTCGTGCTTGGCCGACGCAGAAGCGCCCTCTCCCTCGGCACCACTGGCGCCACCATCTTCCATATGTGCGTCGACCCCGGTCGGAGTCGTGACAGTGCCAGTGTCACATTCTGCCTTGACCTTCTCTTGTCGTTTCTCTGAGCGATTTGACATCAGGGCTCTGTGTTAGTGGAGAGGAGGCGAGACCCACCCCAGGCAGTTACGCTCTTCTCCCACTCTTCCTTGGCCTTGGGGAACCCCTCTTTCGTCAGCGTCGCAAGTTGTTCGAGCAGCTCTTCCTGTCGGTCCGTCAAAATCTTGAGATGATCACTGAAAATAGTCCGCTTGATGAGCTTCTGAAGACCGTGTCAGTCCTCCCTGTGCATACAGCCAATGGATGAGACGAACGGTCATCGTGAACTTGTTGTAGGGAAACAGGACGGGCATCAGACTGAAAAAGTCCTCGTCGTACTCCCCAAGTCGCACAGCCTTGAGCGCAACCTCGGCGAGAATGGGTTTGATCGAAGGTGGAAACTTTCCCTTGACGTCCCACGATTCTGCAAGTCGATGAGCGGCTATATGCGCTGACGATCGTCGCGACGGACCTTTCGAGATGGCGCCTTTGAGCTCCTCAAAGGCAGCTTGGAGTTCAGGGTGGAACTCGCGCTGAGGGGGGTTGTTGAGAGCAGGCTAGCAGGGTTGATGGAGAGGCGTACCAGATCGACGACTTTCCTCTTCTTTCCGTTCTCCTCGATGATCGTGTAGTTCTTCCGCTTCTTGCTACCCTTGTCCTCGCCAAGCAAGTTGATGGGATGGTCCTTGGTACCATCCTCTTGCTTGCTGGGGCCAGGCTCTGGGGCTGGGACCTTCCTGGACTTGGGTTTCTTGGGTGTGCTCCTATAGGGGTCGTGAGCGGAGAGCGATCTAGGGGAAAGAGGGTCTGACATGTCCTTCATCAAGGCAACCTCGCCGCTCGACACGTAGAAACCCTGCTGTTTGGTCTGAGCAAAGTGTGTGCGGTTGTCGACGTTCAACTCGGAGTCGTCGATGAAGGGGTCGCTGACATCGTAATACTCGGAAGTTGCAGGTTTCTTCTACAAGCAGCATCAGTTTCCCAGTAAGGACTGATGACGGTGGAGAGGGGTACCTTCTTTCGCTTAGGCTTTGCTTGGTCATCGTGGGTTTCTTCGCCCTCACTCTCGCTGATGTCCGGTTTGGGAGGCGGGGGAGTGGGGGGACGCTGGCCAGAGGCTTTGGCGAGGGTCGCGATGTCCACGTCGTACCTGTCGGGACCGCCGAGGTTGATGTCGAGCCGGATGGTGGTGAGCGGTTGTGGAGGGGGAGGAGGAGGAGGTGTGGGAGAACGAGAGCGCGGGCGCGACTGTTTCGATGACTTTGGTTTAGGTCCCGTGCCCGCAGTCGAGGTGGGTTTTGAGCCGGCAGCGGAAGCGGAGTGTCTCATTTTCTTTGACGGGGGTGGTTTTGCATCGTGGCTGGCGTCGAGGGCGGGAGAGCGCCCGTCGTTGCCGGAGTGGGGCCCGAGGGAGTTGTCGCGGCTGCCGAGGTCGATAACGTCGCTGCGGGCGGAGGTGTGGCTCGAGCGGGAGGTGGGCGGGACATCTGCGGGGGACGGTGGAAGAGTATCGAGCATTTCGACGTCGTCAGCCATGTTGCTGAGGGGGACGAGGAGGAGACGTCGTTGCGGTGGAGGATGCCTAAAAAGGAATGTCTCACATCTACCGTGCCCATTCTCAGCCTCTTTCCGCGTCCTGTTTTGCGTCTGTCGACTCGGAATTTCGCAACTCAGCATTCGCCCTCCTCTATCAACAGCACAGCCACATATGACTAAGCATTTCCCATCCATACCGGCGATGCAGTCGATGTTCCGGGCCGCTGCGACCGAGCACCGGACCCTCGAACAAGTTTTTTGACGGAGCTGCGATGGGACGGAGTTCCGGGAACGTGTTGGATACGCCCCATGATGTTGGAAAGTTGTTTCTCCACTACACTAACGCTTGGCGAAATCGGTACTGAGACGAGTCTTGGACGACCTCGAGTCGTCAGGCTATGCCGCAGATTGCCGCACTGCAATAGTCCCGCATCACCATTTTACAGAGCCGCGTTCTTTGTTTGCGGCAAGGATCATGCCGTCTGTAACCGCGTTGGTCTTTGAAGGACGCGTTCTCCCTCCCCTGTCACCGACCGAATGTTGATTTCGAAGGCGCGGATACGGTATTTTCGCCAACCGTCTCAGGCTGGTTGTCATGGCGAGTCAACACTCTTAATATCGCTGATCGTATTGCGATCCTCACGGTGGAGGCCACCTCTTGCTGAGCACTGACACAGCCGCGATCCGATGCCTCTGACGCGCGGTCATCGGCCAATATCTACTGGAACGTACTCAACGTTACGGCCTTGATCTGTCCGGTGATGCACTCACTGGGTGAGTTCACACCCTCCTGCTGGCGACCCACCTTTCTGCGGAAGTCGGGCTTCCATGTATACCCAGTAAAAGCGTGAATTCCGAGGCATATGGAAAGCTATGCAGCACTTCCTCCGTCGCATATGTAAATAGTGTGTGCGCACTGATGTTGTCGATCCTCGGTGAAAGAGACTTTCGTGATCCGTCTACACAAGTTCATGCACGCACTAGCACGGTGTATGATACCATCACGGACATGATTTGAGAGTGGTACAATGGAAGTGTCTAAAGTGACTTTTGAGTTTGTTGGGAAACCATGACAAATGTGAGATGTGTCTGTGGAGTGCCACCAAGACGATGTGTACGTACTAGTACGACGCCTTGAAGATGGACGATCTCGACTTTCTGACATCATCCACGACACAGAAGAAATATTAGAGTTAGCGTTGGTTGGTGAATCCTGGTTTCTGACTAGTTCGCAGGGAAGACTTCTGCGCTACTGCCATGGTAATCGGATTCACTATCGAACTGCCCATCGCGACTTGTCGGGCTCGGGAGGAGGTGATCCGTACAGCCTGCACGGTCAACTAACTCAGCAACTTTCGGCGCCGATGTCCCGAATTGGCTCTTGAACATATTAAATGTTAATTACCGTAAGTCTATATGATCCCTTCTCTCGTGCGTGTCACTCACTCCAGGGCGCCCACAGGCGTTTAAGCGGCTCTGACGGAAGACCCTATTCTTCATCGATCCACTCGAAGCTTCCCCGAGCTCCATCATGTCCGAGCCCTTACCGACGGCATTGGCGATCTCTCTCGTCAGAGGCCCCCTCCTTGGCACGTTTGTCGGTTTAATGCAAGTACACGTCCCCTACTTGGCCGCAGCAGTCCGTTTCTCACAGCCTCGTCTCGTCTGGCACCACACAGTCTGTACGGGGTCACCTGCATGCAGGCATTTTGGTACTTTCGTACATACGAAAACGACAGCAGGAGGCTCAAGTTGACGGTACGTCGTCCCGTCGCCGGGTGGCACCCAAAGCTAACGTCTGGCTGATCGCCCCTCTCCGACTTGCCAGGTCGCATTTCTGGTGTACGCACGCCCATTCACTCCTGCACCGATCGTTCAAGCTCATCTCCATCCTGCTATAGCGTCCTTGAGACAGCGCATGCTGGCATGTCCATGTGGGTCATGGATGACTACCTGATCGTGCATTATGCCGACGTGTCGGCCTTGAAATCGGCAACCTGGTTCGTGTCTCGGCCCGCCTTTTTTTCGTGTGGGATATTGATAGTTATTTTTTGAACAAGGTCGTCCGTGGTAAGTTTCTTCCATCGCGTTCACATCGAGGCGATCGAATGACGTGCACCGTTGACAAAAAGTCGACCTACACGCTCGGGGTGAGGCACGCTCCCTCTATCGACCTATGAGAAACCACTGAAACTGATCTGTCAAAGCTCCTTATCGATTTTTATGTGTACCTGTCAGTGAAGTTCACGCGATAAGTCGGACGTATTTACTCAGCTTCGCACAGATACTTTACCTGGCGAGTATGGTTATGTGAGTCTAACTCTTCGCGCATGATCACCGGAAAATCTTACACATTTGTTCCAGTTTCCCGGAGTACATGGATTGTCATTTTCATGGTGCGTCGTTTCGTCCCGTTCCCCGCCGTCCCTGACTATCAATAGTCTGTACTTTCTATATCACGCACAGGCAGGTCAATCAACAGCATCCGCTTTCCCATGCCGCTCACCCCTGACCTTGTCCAGGGCTCAGCATCACCGCCACCGTATTGAGGTACCATCTCGCCCCGTCCCGCGCACAGCTGCTGATCCCCACTGCCAGCGTCCTACGACCGAGTTGGACCAACTTTCTAGCCAACTTCCGATTAATTCTCCTCGTCGGCAACGGTCTCTTCATCATCGGAGATACCCTCTCTGCCAGCGCGATGGCCTACCACCTCAACAAATACCGATCGTGGGCGAACGAAGGCGGTCGACCGCGCCGCATCCATCGATTATTGAATAGATTGCTCGTGTTCGCGGTCGCCACCGGCGCGTTGACGTGGTGCGTGCTTCGATGCCTCGTGACGCCTTCCACTGACGCGCACAGCCTCGTGGACGTGATCGCCCTCGGCCTGGTACGTCCCCCCCCTACTTCCACCCCACCCGATCCTAAAACCCGCACCAGACCCTCTCCCAACCGCACAGCCTCACCTTTCTGAGCGCCGTCCTCGTGCAGACGCGTGGTACGTTCCTTCCCCCTGGTCCCTTTTTGGCGATCGCTCAAACGCCCCCGACAGTGTACGCCAACTCGCTCCTGGCATCGTGAGTACGGTTCGAGATCGAGGGGATCGCGCTCACCGTTCCCGATACTAGGCTCAACATCCGCAACGCCATCTCGCGCACGTACCAAGACCCGAGCGCCCCGCTCGAACTCCCCGTCGTTTCGCTCCGGTTCGCACGTCCCTCGGACCTGTCGACGGTCTCGGAAGGGGACGACGCGCAGGGCCACAGGCACAACGTACGTCTCTCGTTCCTCTTCGATCCCGTTCTTCGTGCAAACCTTTCTAGTCGAACAAGGTCATCGAATCGTGGCAGACGACACACATCCAGAGTAGAATGTCTCCTCAAGTCTGACGCACGCATGCTACCCGTACGACATATATAACGGCATATTTATTACACCAGGACGCTTCTTGCACTCGTAGACTCAACTCGATACCACGCACTCCGTTATACCGATACTTTTGCATTGAAGAAAATCGTGGTCAAGAGTGATAGTACATGGTTGTATAGACAATCATGGCCAGCGTGCAGAGATATGGTCGATAAAAGTGAGGATACATGTGCGTTGTGCAACGCAAGCCCGCCCTCAAACCGAGGTTCAGACCCAGGAATCGGAAGAATAATAGAAAGAGTGTGTAGCGGGTAACTGAACAAGATCGCCTTGCGAATTCGACTGGTCCATCCATCTATTGTTTGGCCTTGGCTGCCATCTAAATTACACAGCATGTCAGTGACGTGAAAGACGCAAGGCGACGTCCCAGACGAACCAAGTTGAGCGCAGAACCAGCCTTGAACCATTCAATTTGGCCCTCGTTAAACGAGTGTGCAAGAGGTAATTTCTAAATGAGAAGAGTCAACATCGAATTCACAGTACACCAACTCGGTACTCACCTCCTTGGTACCATCGACATGGTTGAGAACAAGCGTCAAGTTCTTGCCCGGGGCAAACGACTCCAGGCCGAGAATGTCCACCTTGTCGTCAGGTCGGACCTTGTTGTAATCCTCAGGGTTGACAAACGTCAGGGCGAGCATACCCTGCTTCTTCAGGTTGGTCTCGTGGATGCGAGCAAAGGAGCGGACAATGATCGCAAGACCACCAAGGTAGCGGGGCTCGAGAGCAGCATGTTCACGGGAGGACCCTTCACCATAGTTGGAGTCTCCAATGACGACCCACTTGATTCCATGGTCACGGTAGTAGGCAGCAGTTTGAGGAACACCGTCGTATTCGCCAGTGATCAAGTTCTTAACCTTGTTGGCTTCATCATTCTCGGCGTTAATGGCACCAATCAAGCAGTTCTCTAAAGGTTGGGTGAGGAAGGTAACAGGTCTGAGATATTGGGACTCACGAGAAATGTTTTGAAGGTGTCCACGGTACTTGAGCCAGGGCCCACCAGCACTAATGTGGTCCGTCGCTGTCATGGAGGATGAGGCTTGGCGAGATCGAACGAAGAATCGTTCACTTACTGCACTTGCCCTTAACCTTGATCAATACAGGGAGGTCGGTAGGGGTCTTTCCATCCCAAGGCTTGAAGGGCTGAAGAAGTTGGAGACGGTCACTCGTAGGGCTGACAGCGACAGAGACAGTTGCACGGTCTGCAGGGGGAGGCTGGAAGGTATTCTGACCAGGGTCGTATCCGCGAGGAGGAAGTTCATTGCCAGAGGGGTCCGAGAACTTGAATGGCTTGCCATCGGAGCCAGTGAGGGTGTCACTGACAGGGTTAAAGGTAAGGTCACCAGCAAAGGCCATTGCAGTCACGACATCAGGAGAGGCGACGAAAGCGTGGGTAGCAGGGTTAGCATCATTACGGCCGGTGAAGTTGCGGTTGTAGGAGGTGATGACTAGGTGGCGTCAGGAAAATCCTTGAGTGATTGAGAACGGCTACTCACTCGAGTTGACTTCTCCCTTCTTAACGTCCTGTCTGTCCCACTGACCAATACAAGGACCACAGGCATTCGCAAGGACAAGACCACCAACGCTCTCCAAAGCACCCATTTGACCATCACGCTCGATGGTAGCACGGATTTGTTCAGAACCAGGAGTGATCGTGAATTTGCTCTTAACCTGAAGACCATGTGCAGCAGCTTCCTTGGCAATTGAAGCGGAACGAGACATGTCTTCGTACGAAGAGTTGGTGCAGGAACCGATGAGAGCGACCTTGAGTTCCTGAGGCCAGTTGTTCTTCTTGACTTCCTCAGCAAACTTGGATAGAGGGGTAGCAAGGTCGGGAGTGAAGGGACCATTAATGTGAGGCTCGAGCTCGGACAAGTTCTAAAAGGACGATCAGAACATGTAATAAAACTCAATGCGCATACATACGATGTCGATGACCTGATCGTATTCGGCTCCCTCGTCAGCCTGAAGGTTGTGTGAGAAGCGCTGGGCGTATTGGGCAATCTCTGAGCGCTTGGTGGCGTTCAAGTAGTCGACCATGCGGTGGTTGAAGGGGAAGAGCGAAGTAGTAGCACCAATCTCAGCGCCCATGTTGCAAATTGTGGCCATGCCCGTGCAGGAAAGCGACTCGACACCAGAACCGCGGTACTCGACGATGGCGCCAGTCCCACCCTTGACAGTCAAAATACCAGCGACCTTGAGGATGACATCTTCAAGACAGCACCATAAGCAACACAAACACGAAAGAGCAGGCCAGTCCAACCTTTGGGAGTCGTCCAGCCACCAATCTTGCCGGTCAAGTTGACACCGATCACCTTGGGGCACTTGAGTTCCCAAGGAATACCAGCCATGACGTCGACGGCATCAGCACCACCGACTCCACAAGCAACCATTCCGAGACCACCCGCATTCGGGGTGTGTGAGTCGGTGCCGATCATAAGGCCACCCGGGAAAGCATAGTTCTCCAAAATGATCTGGTGGATGATACCAGAGCCAGGTTTCCAGAAGCCGAGACCATACTGCACGACTCTCCGCTCAGCCAAACTGATCACACGGCAAGCGAAATTACGCACCTTGGCGGTGGCTGTTGCCAAGAAATCATATACTTCCTTGTTGATGTCGATGGCACGTGCCAAATCCTTGGCACCGCCCACTTGCGCTTCGATCAAGTGGTCGCAGTGGACAGTCGTAGGGACGGCAGCTGTGTCCATGCCCGCCGACATGAATTGCAGGAGCGCCATCTAAATTACGTCAGCACGTGCTCGGACCGAGCTACACTGGATGTGGTTCGTACTTGGGCGGTAGCATCCTGGCAAGCCACGCGCTACGATAACGACGTCGGTGAGAAACCAAGCCAGCCAAAGAGAACGGACGCACGTCCGGACGTAGTTTGAGGTAGCTGACGCCTCGGACGAGGTCCTGGTTGTGGGGGTCGTCCAAGTGACCGTACACGATCTTTTCCGACAAGGTCAGTGGGCGGCGCAGCCTAGCCGCTCATCAGTCGGTCGTTCGGTGGACAACGGAGAGCGTCCACACACCTTTCGCGAACGATGGCGAGGTTGTCCTCGATACGTTGGTAGTTGATGTACGCGCCCTTTTCGAGGAGCGACATGGCGACCTTTGTATCGCCGATACGAGGGGCGACGGTGGCCATGCCAGCAGCGCAGCGGTGCGCCGAGCGCAGAACATGACGAGCTCCGGGAGTGAAAGCGAGCATCGTCGAGGACAGCGTCGATGACGACAACGGGTTACGGTGTGTTGGCCAGAGTTACAAGAGGAAGAAAAGCGTCGCGTCCGGTTACTTCCGGAAGGGCCGTTTTATGCTTGTGATTGGAATTTACCGTCAGCCAATCAAAATCGGACTTTTATAAATACTATCTCCGCTAA
Organism: Tylopilus aff. beelii; assembly: GCA_038094295.1. Lineage (NCBI taxonomy): Eukaryota > Fungi > Basidiomycota > Agaricomycetes > Boletales > Boletaceae > Tylopilus > Tylopilus aff. beelii. Next base: position 51,341 of record JBBPTU010000051.1, read on the forward strand.
CTCACCGAAGCCGGCATCCGTCGGCCGCTCGGTTGCCGAAGACTCACTCATACTAGAGCTAACCATACGGTCCACGCTCACGACAGGAATCGGATCAACAAGCACGTATTCTGCATAGTAGCCGCTCCCGAGTATCAAGGGGATACACGCAAAAAGTGAGCAGTCCGACAAGTCCGAACAAGCACACCCATGACATGCACGACACTCCCCGGCGCCACCCGCCCTGCACCAGGAACGAGTCACATACTGACGGATGCATATCCGAAACTCGTGCCTTCCAACCCTCTCGCGATGAGCGTGAATTGCTGAGCTGCATCCCTCGTTTTCTTCGGCGATCTCGACCTAGGATTGATTGATCAACGTCAGCATGACCTCACAAATCGGAACAATCAGAGTCCCGAACCCACCCAACCACAGCCTTGATAAATGCCCGTTTGGCCTCTGCCCTGGCCTTGGATGGTACGAAATCATCCTAGGATAGCCCCGATAGGTAAGCGCGGCCACGCCACGACCGGACACAAGAATGCGTACGCTAAAGAGAATCTCGTTCATCCATTCCCGCGTTTCGGATGGGTACTTTGACGCAATCATGGACAACAACTCGATCAGGTTTGGCGTCGCGGACCTCGGAGCTACACCAGCGAACCCAGTAAGTACCGCCCGAAGAATCGGTCGACCATGCATTCGAAAGAAGATCATGCTAGCTTCTCCGAGGTCGTCGCTTCCTGCTGTGCGCCGAATGAGGGTTTCCTGGCAAAAGTTAATCGCTGAGCTAATTATGCCTGAGGTAGCACGATTTTTGGCGCACCAGGAATGTGCATGTCGCAACCAGAGAATAACGCTCTTGAAGCGATAGCGAGCTGACCGCACATTGCATAAGGGCATCAAAGGCACCGGGCGGTAGATTGTAAAATACCGCCACAAAGTGTTTGGCCACCTACCCGACTTTAGTATATGACGGCAAAGTCCGACCAGACAAACTCACGCTGTCCATGCAACCAAAGAAAGCCTGTACAATGTCAGGGTTCTGTCATCGTGTCAGTGTCATTGCCGTTATCTGTACCGAGTGAGGCTCTCACGGCTTCCATCGCGCCGGGTTGGCCAAGCATTGACAGCGATGTTTGCAACAGAACAGGCAACGCGTTCGACACGACCGTCATTCCTTCAGCATTCGGCGGTGTTTTCAGCGATGAACCCAGGAACATCGTCGGCGGATCTAGTTGGATGACGAGCATGTTTGCCAAGGAGAGCCAGACGCCAGTGAGCTGTCTTTGAGATGCAATACATATCAAGCCTAATAGTGGACCTGGCGGCAAAGATAATAGCGTGATATCACTGGGTAGAGATGTAATAGAACGCAGAAACTCGCTGAGTGCCTGCACGTTGCACGCTGTCAAGCCAACTCCCCATATTAGGAAAAGAGACTCACATCAGACACACTCGCATCCGTCGACCACAGTTCGAATGTGCTCCTAATCGCTGTAAACAAGCTTTCCCGAAGTTTCACCATTCTGTAATCGTCACGAGCTTGGCGCAGACGTTCTGCTTCGGCCCGTTCCTCCGGCGTTTCATCGATGATGAGCAACGAATCTGCAGTGCGGGTAAGTCCCTTTGCTACGCCAGACAGTGTCTGCAGTTGAACGATCGCTACGGTACGTGCTTCTTCTGGAAGCTGTTAGGAAATCGAGTCACCACCACGTTGCGGACGAAGCACAGAAAGTACTAACCCGCGAGGAGGACTGTAAGGCTTGTTCGAGCTTCTCGACAACAGAACTCACGATGGCGAGCACAGGCGGAATCTCTTCTTCAGGCGGAAGCGCTTGTATGACGCTCGCTATCGATTGTAATACCTTGCTCTTCTCGGTGTCCTGCGACGCAAGCATCAAGAAGATGGAAACACATCATGACCTGGGCACCACTCACGGGAATATCAGTCAACCCAGTATGCAATTCTGCAAATGCACCTATATGCGGCGCAAGCGCTGTTCGGTTGGCATCACAGAGATCCCGAAGCGCATTCGCGGCAGGCAGACAAAACGCTGGCTCGGGTAGGGCAGAGACGACATACGAAATAGCGTTCATGAGCAAAGAGGGTTGTGACGTAGGAGTAGTCGTAATAGACTGGGTGGTGAACCATGATGCATATGTTCCTTTGCGGGCGCAACTGTGCCTCAGTGATCCCCTGTCCCGTGACACAGTTCAAAACAAGCTCACCGGTGAGGCTCAACATAGTGCGCCTTATCCTATCCTGACCAGTAGTCGGCAGCCGTCCCAGCACATCTGGACCGAACAAGCGAGCGATGAATTGATTGTCTTCTAGAGGAACGGCCTCCTGAATGGACATGATACAATGCAGCGTGGCTTCTATTTCCTAGAAGAATAGGGACCGAATGGGTCATGATTTCATGGGACACGAAAGAACGAACCCACCTCCCATCCATTGGATTCAGGTCTATTCGCGAGGCGCTCTTGGATATCGTTCAAATAATAACCCATCATGTTGTTGCGGAGGATGTAGTATCTAGGAACAGTCAATCAATCTCGTCGACCCCATCAATATTTGGTACATACGCATTGATGAGCGTATCGCCTACATCTCTCCGATAACTTTAAATCCGTAAGTGGGCCCGTTTGCGCAAGTAAAGGAGGACCACTAACACCTGAAATTTATCCACCTGATCTATCCCGAATCGAACCCAAATCAGAGTGAGTCATGTATCAAAATCTCGAACGACGCACCTTTCGGCCACCCACTCAATATGCTCTGCGGTGGCCACGTTACTTTGCTCCTCAAAATCTTTACGAGCTCAACGTACACAGCATTCACTATCGCCAGTCTATTTCTTTCCTCTACGTCTGGGGCCGGGGCACTACCTCGCTCGTCGTCCCCTTCATCATACTCAACCCCCCAAAGCGATTCCTGGAAGAGGTACCAAAATCCAAGAGTCATCTCGCTTTCCTCTTCCTCAATACCAAAATAACCAGGCAGACCAGAGTATCCAAGTAATAGCCGAAGGAAACTCTGTACGAGCTGCGATCGCGTATGCAAAGAACCTGCTACCGGTTGCTGTGAGGTGATATTGGCGGCAAAGTACGTATTCGAGTGATCGCCAAGGGTGACAATGAGCTTGCATAAAGAATGAGACAGCCCTGAGGCTTCCGCTGCCGCAGCACGGTATCTGAGATATACCACACAGTTTCAGTGAGATGGAATAACGCACGGGAACTGGACTGAAGAATTCGAGGACCCCATGTGTCAACCCAGACGAGCAAAGGCAGCGTGAGCGATGCGACGCCCGCACCTCCCGCCAACGAGGAACGCGTCATGATTTCCTGCAACGCGTCCGAGGCAGGAGAGAAGACCTCGAGCTCGATATCCCCGTCCAAGCTTGGGGGTGTCAGCAGCGAGATCAACATTGGGATTAATGGCGTGATGTCGCTGTCACGACATGTGGGTCGATCAATCGCCAAGAGTCCTCACGATGCGAACACGCACTTTCCACGCAAAATAGACATCCATGCTTGTAGACACTTGAGCGCCGAGTCCAGCTCGCACACGCGCATTCGATCTCGGGGCTGGGTGATGATCGCGACCACCGCTCGCATGACCAATGGAGCAGCATCGAGGAGAGTTTGTTGCATCTGCATCCTGAGGGTCGTCGGACTGGGATGCGTGGAGACAAGGTTCGTGGATAGGGTGCTTACTTGCTGGGGCCAATCAAGTCGGCTGACTCGACTTCCTCCGCGACGATAGACAGGAAATCGAGCAATATTTCCGTCGGAGTACCTCGGCCAGACAAGAATTCGATCGACGATACTATCCAATTCGGCCATATCGAAGGGGAACCCGGGGCAATTTTCAGTGCCAATGACGCGATCTGAGGACGTCCATTAG
>JBBPTU010000052.1:0-56463 GCA_038094295.1 Tylopilus aff. beelii
TGTTCTGCTAGTCACTTTTCGAGACTCGCTTACGATCGTTTTAGACGTTGGTGGGGGAAATGTTCCAGACGATGCTGAGGTGTCTCTTGCCCAGATTCCATTGCATTGGATGGTGGAACAAGTTATACAATCTCAGTGTGGAATAATCTTCAATGAAAACGAACTCGCACGGCTCGGGATCACAGCCCCGAAGCATTCCCCACGAGCCCCGGATTCCAATATAAACAACGTCCCCCCTGGCGTCGAAATGGAACAACATACTATCCACAACGGTGGCTCTACGGTCCAAGGGAAGCCAGAGAAGTCTACTACGGATTCGGAAACCTACCCTGAGTCTTCCGACGCCGTAGCGCCGTTATTCGACGAGTTGAAACGGAACAAACTATGGTGGCTTATAGAGATCATACCTATATCTTACGCGTGGCAGGATTCCAACGGAGTCTGGCACAGCAAATGGAGGTAAGTCGGCAGATATTACTCCGTCGAAGCTGACGAGCTCAGACTGGGTAGGATCAACTTTGGCAAGCCCCGCCTAATACCATTTGAGCAACCAAAGTTCCATCACACTGTGAAAGAAAGAATGGGCTCTAAACAGCTGAAGTACGAACCACGCGCAACCTACGATCATAATGAGATATACGTTTGATCTCTGAAACTCGGTAAAAAGTCTATCGGCATCTATGCTCTAATGCCGTTTATGTTCGATAGTATCTGCAAGCATTTACTTATAGCCCTATGTATCAATAATGTTATCCTCTCAGTAATTCCATTGATAGTAGTATTGCTTATTGTCGAACTTCGACTGGTGATGCCAAGTTGGCACCATTGAATTCGAGCTCTCAGGCTCAAATTCAAACTTGACCAGGTCCCTCGACAAAATTCTTCGTGGTTGTCATATTATTAGACATGGACTCGATCGAGCTGCCATTCAACACTCCGAGCAACTTCTGTTACCATAACTTGCTGACTGGTGGTATTTACGGTCATCGGGCCTGCCTGATTTTCTCGATGACAAGGTTAAAAATCCGGGTGCGTGGTTCGCTAAATTCGCTGCTCCATTCGGATATGCCCCTCATGTTCTGGCTCCTAGGTACCTATGATAATATAAAGCTGAAAGTTCTGTCACATTGGTATATGCACGCTGCGAGTGCCAGTGCCAGTGACAGCCGTGGCAAACACCCACTCAAAATGACCCCCGTACGTACAATGTGCTCCTTCAAGCATGAGAAAGTGCCCGTCGCCACTACCCTAGAAATTTGTTTCAATAATACTTGGTTCCGGAAGTTCACGAACCAAAGCACCGTCCGTCCAAGTCCTGTGTCCGTCGCGAGTGGTTTGCCCCTGATGGCTAACAATATCACTGGTTGGGTCCTTGTTGATGACCGAGATCCAGGGATCGCATATAACGTCCCACCTGGCGGAATACTATGGCATGGAGGTGTAGCTCAGGAATACGACCAGACCACGACCGGCCTCGATGGTGGAGACACACTGACTTACTACTTTAATGGTATGGTCAGGCACACCGTGCAGGAAAGAAGGGATGCTGATTTCTCTGCGCTGCTCTCCCAGCTTCGGACATAGCTGTCTTTGGGACTTACGGTGTTACACAAAATGTGGGACGGCCCGTCGCTATCTATCAGGTGGACAACATTCCTGCTACTACAGTGACTGCTCCCATCACCCAGGATGCACTATATCGCCAAAACTTTTGGACCTCGAATTCAGATCTACAGTCCCTGGCGCCTGGCGCATTTCACAAGTTGACAGTAAATGCGACGGTCCCGAACACTACGCTTTGGATTGACTATCTCGCCTATCCACCTACGAGTAAGTAATGTGTCTGCTTGAATATCGATTCTCACATCACGTAAGACTCTAGCATGACCAGCACCGGTACCTTGTCCACAAACTCCATCGTGACACCCACAATCACCCCAGCAAACAAACAACCGCATTCAAAAACCAATATTGACACTATCGTCGCAGGGGTGGTGGTCGGCATAGTCATATTGATCCTTGCTACTTCTATACTCATATGGATGCGATATCGACGGACACGTCCTGATACAGGAGCATGCTCAAATATACGTACGTTTCTCAGTCCCTGACTTTATCAGGAGACACTGAAGCAATCATTCAAGGGGAAGGTGGCACCTCTCCGAATATAACACGCAACAGTCACGGTTCTTTGGCCCGCCCCGTGACGCCTCCCCGCCCACTGTCTGAAAGCGCCCCTTCTTACACGAGTTTTTCACAACGAGAATACCCCAGAGACCAGCCGCCAAGACCGCTACCTGCGGTCCCTGTGCCAGTGAAAACGTATGACGGAGGTGTCACGCTCGCGGGAGGATCTCTGGAGATGCCCCCTGAATACCAAGAGTCTTACTAGTTCAGAGCGGGGCGGATTCGATTCATGTACTCCTTTGTCGTTCATCTTGATTTCTCAAGTTTTCCGGAGGTTGGGAACGGATTCCAGAAAGACATCCCCGATGGTTTACAACTATCTATATCCGGGATTGTGCATGGGAATCTACCTCATCGTGTAATACAAGGCCCCCGCGTCATACTTTCATTCTCCCCAGATTGGTTAAACATTACAGATGTTATATAAGGACTAACGGAAATTGAGGAGTGGAAACGAATGTACAATTGGTCGGATCCTGACTACCCCCGACATCATTCTACCCAAGTACAGTGATATTCACCTCGACATCAAATACTGGCCGGCTCCACCGGCGTCAAGATTCATGACGATGCGTTATGCTCGGAGCGTCAGCGGACCCGAACGCCGCATCGGTGCCCCGAGGGCGCGATCGAACCGTGGAGCTAATGGCATGATCGGACTCAGTCTGAATCAGGCTCACTGCCGCACTGCCAAGGACGCCAAGTCAATACTCGCTGCACCCGTTCGTTGCCGTCGGGTTAACCTTATGCACGACGGACGTAGTATCGCCGTAACCGCATAACCCACCATGTGACAACAACAATTCTAGCCATATCGCGCGCCATCGATCAGTATCCGCCACATGGACGATGCGGCGGGCTGTGTTTTCCGGGTCGGCTTGAAGGGTCATATGCAGTGCCTTCCAGTAGATGGCTGAACTTCGATATTCGTCGGCCAAGGAGGCCAAATACACGCATTCTTAGTAGAACCTGATGGGTGAGTCGCTGCTGGCTGTTCATCAATCAGCCTTGTCCAAGACTAGCTAGTAACGATCATCGGGTGACAAAATTAGCATGCAGCACCTTTGCTGGTTCATAAATGGACTGCTTTATCTATAATACAAGAACATTAACAAGCTGAGATAGTGATGTGCGAGAAAGTAGCAAGTGACGACTGGTATGATCTAAAAGAGTGAACGGACCCAGAAGAGGGAATACAATGTCATGAGGAGTCAGCTCAAAACGTGCTTGCCCATGTCTCGAGATCGAAATTCGAACGCCGGGCCTGCTCTATCCATTCGTGTTTCTGATGGTCCTAGTCAGCAGGATCTATGTACTTTAGACCCGAAGACATACCAGTAGCTCCTTGGGAGTCATTCGAGCGTCGGGATCCTTGAGTAAACAGCTGTCCACGAAATCTTCTGCTTCTTTAGGGAATCGTCCTTCAGGAGTCAGCCGAGGAGCAGGCTCATTGACGATGTGCTGAAGTAGTTCCAAGATACTCATCATCATACCTCCTCCCTGCAAGCTGACACCTTTAGATTTTCGTCGGTCCTTCTTTGCATTCTTATCCTTGTCCTTCTTCAACGGAGGTAAAGTCATAGTATTAGGCGAAAGGGTTCCTTCCAAGTCCGAGAGATCAGAGTCATCAGGATCAGACTCCGAGAAGGGAAATCGGCCAAGAGCTAGCTCGATTAACGAGATGCCAAGCGACCAAACATCCGATTTGACGGTATATTGGGCACCTTGTATACGTTCTGGCTGTACGACATCATGAGAGTAATGTGATCTTGTATAGCAAGAGACATACGCTCATGTACGTCGATGTTCCCACAAAAGTATCCGCAATTGAATTGATGAGTTCTCCCGATACACCAAAGTCGCAAATTTTGATCTGGCCAAGAGAATTGCAAAGGATATTTGATGGTTTGATGTCTAGCGTTGGCGTTAGAACGGACCACGCGAAAAAGTACGTATACGAACCGCGGTGAATGATACGATGTGCATCGTAGAGGTACGTCAGACCCTCTAGCACAGCCAATGCAACATAACCGACCACCTCGATGTCAATCGCCCCAATCTTCTTGTAGATGCCGTCGAGAGATCCCTTGTTCATGTACTCCATGCAAATGCAAATGTTTGGGTCCGATAAAAACGCGCCATAGAACGAGACAATATACGGAGAGTTGCAGTCGTGCATGATATGCAACTCGCGCAAGATTTGCTTACGCACGGATGGTTTGGCATCAATGAGAACGATCTGCGAAGACCTGTGTCAGCACAGCCTAGCAAGGAGGGGTTGGAGGTCGCACCTTCTTGGCCATGATTGTCTTGGTAGGGACATGCTCGACCTTTTTGACACTCCCTCCATTGCCTTGTCCAAGCTCTTGCAGGTCCTTGAGATCCTCGTTCCGGAGGTCGAAATGCGTCTCTGCGTTCATGTCCAACTTTGCAAGCGTTTTCGTAAGGGTTGTATGATATGTATTGCGACGTGCAGACGAGGTGCCAGTGGCAGGCACGGACGGAGGACCCGCAGCGGCAGCGGGCAGGGTCCCGTCCGCATCGTTTGTGGCGGGGATCTGACCAAGCTTTGGTGCATTCAAGGTCATGGGCGGGGGGCGCTTCTTCCCTTTTGGTACCCCTGTCGTTGCTGGCGCTGCGCGTGTGGGGATCGGCTCAGGCTCTTTTGGCTTGGCTGACTGGGCGACATCAAGCTGGAGAGCTTTGAAATTGCGTTTCTTGCGGATGGGGGTCGTCATTGTGCAGGGCAGGGAAGTTCGAGCGAAACCAGTCGAGACGTGCCACACAGCCCAAAAGGCGAGAGCGACGATGCTGACGGCGGAGAGGAAACTTTCTGCGACCCCATCTATACACAACTCTACACATTACATAATAAACCCACCCATATGAACTCGTAGCGATGTCAACCCAGTTTTGAAACAAAGATGGTATCCACTCTTTGTTCATTTACGTCGACCAGAGGACGGGGGTTCGATGACTGAGGACCTTCGATTTCACTTGCAGCTCATAAATCACACGGTGATCTCAAGAAGTCGTGCAAAGCGGGGTATAACATGACAGTGATAACGGAAATCTGATGTGTATAGTTCATCAAAGAGCAGTACCCATGGGCTCGCCGGACTCTGTCTCGTGACTCGTTCCATGGTCTGTGACCGTGACATGCTCCTGCTCTTGCCCATGCTCGGGAACCTCTGCAACCGTGTACACACTCGGACGAGATTTTGGGGACGACGTCTGTGTCGTGGATGATGATGGATTGCCCTGTTGATGTGTCTGTGTTGGACTGGAAACGGAGTCATTGGATGCAACGCTCGCAAGACTTGCGCGTGAGAGCGGGAACCTTGGGGCTCGGCTCGACCAAAAGGATTGTATTCCAGCACCGAGAGAGCTCAACGCTGCTTTCGTGTCCGAAGCGGTCTGTGCCATGCTCATTGGGCGCGGGGGTGAAAGTGAACTCGCTGCAGACTCCCGCGACGTCTGCCGAGATATGTTGGCACTTGGTTTCGTGGAATCCACCGTAGCTTGGGTAAGGTTAGCTTCTGATTTCGTGATCTCGACTGGAGCGCCGTAGGCACTGGAGGTCCCATCTTGCGTAGGAGAGCTAACCGTTCGTTGTTGCCATCGCTCACGGACACCCTCGACAGCTTTGAAGAAGTTGGTTGAACCAGTGGTGAACGTCCGTGAGATCGCTTCACGTGTTGGTGCAAGCTGTTGCTCTAATCTGAGGTCTTGAATACCTTCGGAGAGCCGAAGTCCTATGTCTGACACAACCGAGGGTTTCTCGTTACAAGGATGTCTAGTGACGAAGGGGTGGCAAGTATTGGGTGAGTGACCGTGAATCATAAGGTGAAGACTCACCGGGGTTCAACGATATCAAACAACATCGGGTCCGTTGACCGATCCCAGACTTCATACGCGTTTGTTTTGGTAAATTCGGCTATCCACACACTGTTGAAGTCCTCCAGCGCGCTCGCATCCCCGCCTAGTATAACATGAACCTTCGGAAGACGCATGAAGCCACCAACCTACCCGTTCCTGCGATGATAGTACCGCCACCCTTTGCTTTCGACAGGAATTCCCGATATCGCACCGATGCAAGAGAGGCGGTAACGTACTCCTCGAACTATCAATCGTTGGTTACACCATTCCTATATACGAACCAGGAAATTAATATGACACACCTTTGCTCTGAGGTAATCATCACTACCTTTGAAACTCGTAGGAGCTCAGTACATCGCATACTCAAATCAGAGGAAAATGCCACGTACTGCATGACAGCTTTGTTAGGATCAGTGTCGTCCCAAGAATCGTTGACGTCCCGGACGATTTCTTCAATCCACTTGCGATCTGCAGGAGTGAGAGCAACCAGTCGTTCCAACCTAGGATCCCGAAATTCGAGTGTAGCCGTCTCGGTCTGTGAAGGTGTTCTAGCGGTAAATAAAAGATAGGGGTGGAAGACCATACGTTCACTAGTAAGTCAATTTCCTTCTGTTGAGTGACGATTGTATTAGTACTTCCACAAAGCCAACTTTGAGAATCCTTCAAGAGGTCGAGTTGTTGCAATGGGAGATATGGCTGGAAAAATGCATCCTAAAGAGCCTTCAGCTGAGATCTCGACACAGTTCATCTGGGTCGACCTTTCCAAACAAGTCTAATGGCAGACCAATGTACGCCAACAAACTCTTCCGATCTGATGTTTTAAGTGAATTTGGTCTGGATAGCGTGGGTGCTCGTGCTGCCAGTGGAGGGGAGCCACAGTCATCTAGTGTCTGAAGTAAACCTACACGTGGTGAGTGGATGGATAGTTATCGACTGGTAGGTACGAACTGGGTATCAGGGACACCAACGAATATTGATAAGTACACAACCTCTCGACAGGATGTCCATAAAATATGATCTAGGAAGCGGTGAGCAACGGTCGGTGACACATGTGTATTGTTCAACCTTCTTCTGTAGCATAAGAGCCTTGAGTAACACCAATGAACGGTGCCGAAAAACGTGGACAAATTCTCTCCTGTAAGACTACTCAATACTAGTGCTAGACAAGGGTCTGCGAACATACAGACTAGTCCCTTTGTGCCGAATGAGTTAGTAAGGATCACAAGCAATGACGAGAGACTAGCTGCCACTGACCTATGTACAGGCCGCTCTCGGTGAGTTGCGTTCGTAACGACATTTCTAGAGAGTTTCCAAATTCAACCAGAATTTGCGTATCTGAAAAGTCTCTACAGATGATCTTGAAGTTTGACCCGTGGAGAGACAGTTGGAAAGAGATTTACCTCTGAGCAAACAAGGTCCTTGTGACGACTGCCAATCGATCGCTATGCTAACATTTTGTACTTTGCGCGCGAAGATATTCTAGTCACTAACCGTATTGGACCAAAGACTGGCTTGCTGGCAAGGACTACGACCGCTTTCTGGACTATGGAACGCGTCACGTCGATATCTTTGACGAGCAGTGTCGAAGCGGCAATTTGTCGGTTGCACCTGAACACGGTCAACATGTATCTTGGTGTGTAGCGTAGCAACTCACGAGATCCCGAATATTGTGGTCGGATTCGGCATGTCCGGAACGAGATGGAAGTAAGAGTAGTCCTCCAGAGACTAGGCGACAAGGTGAGGCACAATACACGCATGCAGCAGCTGGAACACACTAGATGGGCACCGTCAGGTAGGGCGAGGAAGGGGAGCACTTTTGCGATCTCCTCGTCTTCGAATATATCACCTTGGCTGAATTCAATCTTGGGGCCGACCTAGCGCTAGATCGACATGATGAGCGGGTGCAGTGTCCAACAAGTCTTACCAGATGGTTGAAGTCCACCAAAGCAATTCCCAGCACCAGAGGACCGTGAGGAGGCTGTAGCAGCATTGATTCCGGCCGGGCCTTGCGCGAGTAGCTTGATGCGGCGGAGGTGAACGAATCGCCGTCGGTGGTGTCGGAGGAAGAGATGGGAGGGTAGGTCATGGCGGGGGCATGTACCTTTGCCGGCTCCGGTTGTGAGAAGGTGGACGGTGCGGCAGACGTGATAGAGCTCGCCCGGCGTGCATCTAGATCGCTGTGCGAGTCACTGACCTCGTCCGTCTCCGAGTTGAAGTCGATTTCGATGGACTCGGGCTGGGAATCTCTTCTCGCGAAGAATTCTTGTGCGCGCAACGGGGTGACGGCCTCGCGTGGGGAGCGAGGCGGGGAGAGGGGGATTGAACGCTGGGACGCGGTCTCTGCGTCGACATCGCTCCCGCTGTCGGCGCGGTGTGCAGCGTGGTCGTGGTCGTCGTGCTCTGCGACGAGGTCGTGCGTCGTCGACATGGCCGATGTGAGTCGACCAGGCAACCCGTCCGAGCACCAGACGGCACACGTGACGCACTCCGGCGTCCGTTATTAAGGGCACGCCTGGCAGCTGGCTGTGTCCGTCGCCGCCATGATGCTCCCCGCTCTCGTCGTCCTCGTCCTCGTCTCCGCAGCCCTGGCGGCGCCCTTCCCGCTCAACTGGCTCGGCTGGAGCACACAGATCCCCCTGCAGCCCTCGGTTCTCCAGCTTGACCCCCCGAAGCTCGAGATTGGTTGGGCCGATCCACGCATCCTAGGCGGCAAGTTCATCGACGTGGGTCCCAGACCCTGCGCCGACCTCCCTTGGCACTGACCCGCACAGTTTACGACACCTAGATTCGGAGAACCTCTAAACGTCATCATCTCTAATCAGTCGGACCCATTCGTGCTCACGGACGAAGGCTTCCGCTGGTACTACAAGTAGGCCACTTGTCCCCCCAGTCGCAAGCATCTGGCTCATGTCACCGAGGTCTATCGGCTTCTCCGAGGAGTGCTTGGGGTTGCATTACGGTCATGTTCACAAGGCAAACCTCGGCGACGGAGACGACCGAAAATCAGAGCATATTCTGGCGCGTCAGCATTACTTCCCTCGCTGGGGAACGTGCTGGGAAACCCTCATCGGCAAGTCGAACTCAGTGACGTCGTTGCAATCTTGTTTTGACGCTACACCCAGGGGGAAACCATTTCCGCGCTTGGAAGCAGAATGGATCTGAAGCCGATACCGGGGCATGGTTTCTTGGGTGAGTCAAACAGCTCTTCGCTCAGCGGCCTCATTTATTCTCGAATCCAGGGTGTCGAAGGAACTGGTTCGCTTATCATCAGATGATTGTATCACCATTTTTTGACCAAGCTTCCGTTTCAGAACTCTATGAAACACCACATGATTGTCCCGGACGGATATAACATCGGTCGTGACATGCTGGTTCGATCCGCCATCTCCGGCAGTTCGTGGAAAGGCATCTCGTGGATCACTGATGTAGAATGGCGTGAAGGACTTATCGAACCGGGCTTCCGAGGTATTCACCACGCAGGCCCGGCAGACTTGCTCATTGCTTACCTATGTTTTTTGTGCAGGCATCAACCATGCCATCGCCCAAGACGGCCGTATTGCTGTTTTGACGGTCCGACGTGTCCGTTGACGGGCTGCTCCAAGTCGGGTTCTTTTTGATTGATATTTAACATCCCGGAATAGAACTGATGGTGTATACCATTCGGACATTTTTCGTCATTGGCCCCTGTAATTCCGGGGCGCGATCCTCCGTTGTTGTACATACCTTAGATCGTATTTGTGCCATATCCACTCTGTACCCTAGAAGAGACGTTCCTGACTCCTAATCCCACTATATTCACTACATATACTATGATTAAGATCATAATTTGTCCCCATTGAAGTGGTGGCCTATGGTACCTGGATTCATCTTCCGGGCTGCCAGGCGAACGGGACACGATGTCGACCCACATTTGGTACTAACTAGCGAACCACTTGAACCATTTGTCATTCGATGCCATCCAACAAAGATCGCCTTTATGTCGGATTGTATGCCCGCGGTGGCCGTGAAAACACGTATGTAGATAAATCACCGACCTCATATATATCACTTATACTATTTGTTCTCGTGATAGCTATCACTGGGTGTTACTCGTAGGACCCAAGGCCGAAGCTGGGAAAAGAGGAACGAAGTACCATGCAAAGGAGAGGATTACCGGACCAGATGGAAACCGGCAATGGTTTTTTGAGGAGTTGGATATCTCCCTCTGTGCAGTCGACATGCTCCTCGTTCGCATCACCGTCGCCAAGGTCGAGAACATCGATCGTCTTCGTCACATTTTACGTGCTGTCCCTATCAGACAGGGAACCAGTGGATGGACCTGTGTCGCATGGGTACGGGAAGCACTAGAATTACTGCAGGCAGATGGTGAGGCGTTGGGAACATGTGTTGTCGAGTGGGAGAAGATACGCGAGACTGCAGTGTCATACTGCAACGAGAAGAAGGCAGCAAATCGGTTCAACTTAAGAGGTGATAGTGGATTTGATAGCGAAAAGCCACCGACATTCGATTTGATGAAGAACAAAGAGACTATACCCTGAAGGTACAATCACCGTGTACGTAGTGTTAGCCTGAGCGTGTACACGTGTGACTGTATCATGTGGTTACTACAAGTCAACACAACACTCTTTTATTTCTTCTTACTTTGGTCAAGGCTGCATGCAATCGAGGTGCATCGTTGTTCACGGAAATCTCACCTGTGCTTGCAAGTGTCGATTTTTGGCACCAACTCAGGTTGCACAAGACCTTGCACCCGGCAAGGTAACCAAGTATATACCGTAGGCACCGTCGCTGGTGGCTGTCCCAGCCGACTCAGTTCGAGTTCCAGCACTCTTAGAGGCCCGGGTACGGGCATCCCTGTGAAACACCCGTCATGCTAGGCGCAGGTATTCGCTGAGGATGGCAATGACCTCGCACCCTCGCCCTCATCACTACGGCGACCATCCTTCCCTGTCGCCGCCGTGTTGTTTCCACCGCTTGTCTTCCACTATCGCCTTGTCGTTGCAAACTCGACCCCCCGTCTCCCGTTGCTTCTGTGTCGCTTCGACTCGTCTCAAGTGCAACTGGTCGTCCTCCACGCTGTATCGACCTCCGCTCATCCTTTGCGCACATCGACTGCACGCCGAGAAATGCCGACATCCAACAAAGATCGCCTCTATGTCGGGTTATATGCTCGCGGTGGCTCTCCTAAAATGCCTAGCCTTGAAGACACGTATGTAGTACGGTCTTTGTAGACACCGAATCACCGATACTAACTTTCTCGTGATAGTTATCACTGGGCGCTACTCGTAGGACCCAAGACCGAAGATGGGAAAAGAGGAACAAAGTATCATGCGAAGGAGAGAATTATCGGTCCAAACAACCGACAATGGGTCTTTGAAGAACTGGACATTCCTCTCCATGCTGCCGACATGCTCCTCGTTCGCATAACCATCGCTAAAATCGGGAGCGTCGATCGTCTTCGTCATATTTTACGCGCTGTCCCTATCAGACAGGGAACCAGTGGGTGGAATTGCATCGCATGGGTACGGGAAGCACTAGAATTACTGCAGGCAGATGGTGAGGTGCTGGGAACATGCGTTGTCGAGTGGGAAAGGGTGCGCGACACTGCAATGTCATACTGTAACGAGAAGAAGGTAGCAAATCGGTTCAACGGAAAAGGTGAAGGTGGTTTCGATATTGATAGACCGCCGACGTTCGACTTGATAAAGAACGAAGAGATGATTGCTTGAAAATGCACATCATGTACTGCTACATACACATTCAACTGCTACCGGTCCGAGAATATACAAGTACATTTCTCAAGGAGCTCAACCCGAACACATTACACACGCCTCCTTGTTCTCGAGGGAACACATCAGCTTGGCTTCCTCCAGTTCACGGTCTTTCTGACGCTTGAGGGCCGCAGTATACTCAGGGTCAATCTCCCCGTTTCCTGCATTCGTCGAGCTCGATGCAACGCCTACCGACGGAGTGGGAGAGAGTGGTGCATTTATCCTGGTACTGTGTACGGGAGATGAGGCTGCCAAAGAGTTTGGTATGCCGCTAACGTCCCGTTCTGCTCCCCGTGCTTTGGTGGACGCTTCTTGCATTTTGGCGGCCTTTAGAGTGGTTTGATCGACTGTGAACTGGATGGCCTGGGCAGCCGGTCGCGTTCGGAGATAATACATTCCCGTTTTCAACCCCTTCTTCCATCCATAGAAATGCATACTTGTTAGTTGACCCAGAGTAGGGGCTTGTAGGTGGATATTCAAGCTCTGACTTTGGCATATAAAGGCTCCACGATCCGCCGCCATGTCGATGACTTTCTTCTGGCTGATTTCCCAAACAGTTTTGTAGATTGCCTTAACGTCGTCGGGTATATTAGGAATATTGGCCACGGAACCGTTGTGCGCGATTATCATGTTCTTCATCGTGTCGTTCCAAAGGCCACGCTCGACGAGATCTCTGAGAAGCCATGGACAAACGACTTGAAATTCACCAGCAAGGACACGGCGAGTATAGATGTTGCTATACACTCATTCAGCCACCAATTTATTGCTTAGACGACAAAAGACTAACCTGGTGTACGGCTCGAAGCATTCGTTGAACCCAAGGATCTGACTTGTCGATGCTGTGGGCATGGGGGCAAGTAGCAATGAGTTTCTCAGCCCATGTTGAGCAATCTTCTCCTTCAAAGACGTCCAATCCCAAAGGTCGGTGGGCGTGACACCCCAGAGGTCGTATTGCAATTGACCGTGATCTGCAGGACTTCCACGGAAAGTCTCATAAGGACCTTCCTTCACTGCTAACTCACAGCTCGCTTCAAGAGCTGCATGGTAGATTGTCTCAAAGATCTTCAGATTTAGTTCCCTGGCCTCCGCAGATTCAAAAGGAAGGCGGAGAATCATAAACGCGTCAGCTAGACCCTGAACACCGAGGCCAATAGGACGGTGGCGTATATTGGATTTGCGCGCCTCGGGTACGGGATAGTAGTTAACGTCGATAATGCGGTTGAGGTTGCGCGTAACGACCTTTGTGACATCATGAAGTTTGTGGAAGTCGTATTCACCGTTCGTGATGAAGGTAGGGAGGGCAAGAGAAGCAAGGTTACACACAGCAGCTTCGTCAGGCGCAGAGTATTCAATGATCTCAGTGCAGAGGTTAGAAGACTTGATCGTGCCAAGGTTTTGCTGATTAGACTTTCCTGAATAGAATGTGAATTGACAGCCTTCCGAACGACAAAGGGAACATACGGTTAGCAGCGTCCTTGTAAACCATGAAAGGTCCTCCTGTCTCAATCTGCGCTTCAAGGATAGCGTACCAGAGTTTTTGCGCGGGGACAGCCCGACGCGCACGGCCTTCTTTTTCATACTTCTCATACAGAGCTTCAAATTCTTCGCCCCAACAGTCACCCATTCCAGGTGCCTCATTTGGACAGAAAAGGGACCAGTCCTCATTCGCTTCGACTCGCTTCATGCTGAGGGAGAATGTTCGAGGTAGTGCAAAGTATACGAAGGAACAACGCACAAGAGATCAGGAATCCAGAGAGCATAGAAGAGGTCGCGAGCACGGGCCTCTTCCTTCCCGTGGTTCTTTCTGAGATCTATAAAGTCGAACACATCATTGTGCCAAGGTTCCAAATATATTGCAAAAGCGCCAGGACGCTTGTTGCCCCCTTGGTCAACATAACGTGCAGTCGCATCGTAAGCGCGGAGCATTGGTACTATGCCGTTGGAGTAACCATTCGTGCCCGCGATGTACGATCTGCAAGAAAATTCACGTACTCCGATGGAGTGGCTTAGAGAATACACGCACCCCGTGGCCCGGATACAATGGATACTCAAACCGATGCCACCAGCTGTCTTGCTAATCATGGCGCAAGTTTTTAGAGTGTCATAGATACCTTCGATGGAGTCATCCTTCATACAGACAAGGAAACAGGAACTGAGTTGTGGATGGGGCGTGCCGGCATTGAAAAGTGTGGGTGACGCGTGAGTGAAGTATCGTTCAGACATCAAATTGTAGGTTTCCAATACACGATCGATGTCATCGCCGTGGATGCCGACAGCTACTCGCATAATCATATGTTGAGGGCGCTCAGCAACACGACCGTTGATTCTGAGTAGATAGGATCTTTCGAGAGTCTTGAAGCCGAAGCTACGGTAGTCTGTCAATTAAACAACAGATACTTGGATTAATGAGGACACACAAGTTGTAACTGAAGTCACGGTCGTAAATGATGGCAGAGTCCAGCGTGCTAGCATGCTTCTGCACGACATTATATATCTCCTCCGAGATCATACCTGCCGGCTTGCCATTCTTTGGATTGACTAATAGCCATCAGTGCGGCGGTCCATGGGGCATTCGATTGACTTACCATACTCATACAGATCCTTGATCACAGCAGAGAAGTTCTTCTTTGTTTCCTTGTGCAGGTTAGATATAGCGATACGAGCCGCAAGGACGGCGTAATCAGGGTGTTTTGTGGTGAGATAGGCGGCAGTTTCTGCGGCAAGGTTCTGAGGTAGGATTAGAGTTACGCGTATATTGGCACGGGTAGCAACTGACATCCAGCTCAACGGTAGTCACGCCTTGGTACACGCCAGTGATCACTTTCTTCGTCACCCTGCATACGTCAATATCTGACAAAAATGCATTCTAATTGGCAGACCTACTCGATGGGATCGACATAGTCGACGTCAAGACCATAACACAGCTTATTTATCCTAGCGGTGATCTAATGTCGGAGTGAATCAGGCCGTGACGCAACGAGCGTACACAATCTACCTTGTCAAATTGAACTTTCTCCTTTCGCCTGAGTTGTCGAGCGTCAAAGAGACGCGTCGCGTCACGAACGAGGAAAGAGCTCACCCATCTAGGACGCGAAGCGACGCGTGTCTGTCAGCTGCGTCTATTGTAGAGGACTCAGGACACTAACCTCTCTTGAAGACATAGGCCATGAGTGAGATCGAGTATGAGATAACGATGGTATCAGATGAAGGAGGTGGTGGAGCGGACGAAAGGGAGCGAGGACGCGTCACGAAGATTATAAATGAGATGTAGCGTGACTGATAGTCACGAGTCGCGCTCGTCAACAATGTCACACCGCGTCGTGTCCAAAGCATCGCCACCGTCATGCCTAGTGCCCCGCTGATCCACACCGGCGATCCAGCCTATGCCTCGCCCGTCATCCGTGCCCCTTCGCCTGCAAGTTCCGTGGGCACTGCTTACGGCCCGGACGAATCCGCTGCATCCGACTCGGAGCTGAGTTTACAAGCTCTCGACCAGAAATGGTCTTCGAAACTTAAGCTGGATGGGCCCAGGATAGAGGAAGAGCTCAGGTCGTTTTCTGCATTGATCCAGCCACTGCCAAAGGACAATACCGAGGAACAATGTTCGTGGGCACATCATGATGATGAGCCCAAGACTCCAGCTTACTTTGTCCAGTCTTCCTCGACCTGATCCTGCGAGGCCTGAGAGCTCGCATCCAAGACCTGGAGGAGGAAGAGATTCTCCAACAGCTGCTCAGGCGAGGCCCGCAGATAGGCTTGGAACAACCCCCATCGGACGACAGTATCGACAATCTTATGCGTAGTATGGTGACCACGTCGACGGCAAATGTCCACCAAGTATTGGATGGCCCTTGGAAGGGAGGACCCCGTCATGTTTCGAACGATTCATTCAATTATGAGGATACGGTCGTAAAGGGAAAACGGACGATGTGAACTGAATACTATAGACATCGCGGGTAGCTGTGGCGATTTGATGATGTAAAAAGAGGTACAGTTCTGTCATATTAGTACTCCCCAGATTCATGGAAAAAGTCCGGCAATGAATCACTGATGTGGTTGATTGTATCCTGAACAGATCGCTTTGCGAGTACCTTGCACTCATGGTGCATGTACGTCGCAGAACCCCACCTGTCAAACTCCTTTGTGATTACCTGCAACTTTCCTATCACATTCGTCGGACCGAGAGCGAGCACCCCGTCTGATCGCGCTTTCTCCTTCCAGAAGTCTGACCAGCTCTGGGTGCAACCGTGCTGATGCCAGGTGGTTCCACAAAGAGGCGCATGTTCGAAAGTCACGGGGATTGCGCGCAATCTCTCCCATGTTTTTGTGAGGCGGAGGTACCCAGATAGTAGACGGAGCTGTTGTGCAGGGCTAACCACAAGACGATCTAATCCATCGGGGCTCTCGTGTACGTCACCTTCCACGAGGGTATTACCGCTCTCATCGCGGCCGCAGATGAATACGCATCTCTGTAAGACTTCTAAGTATGCCAGACCCCGTAACTCTCTCAGATCCAGGTCGTCTGCCAGAGACATTGCTAGGTGGGAGAAATGGAGTGACGCCGACATGAGCTGGCGAAGTAGCCCGATCATAGTTTCCAGGAGGCTCGTGTGTCCACACATTTGTGCGACTCGCATTAACCTGGATATCTGGCGCTTACTCTCGACGAATACAGAAGGTGGCGAATCAGCACAAAAGGGAAATCCGATTGCAATTGGGTCGAGCAGTGGAGACGGTTTTTTCTCGATGAATTCCTGTATTACATCCAAAGCCCAAGTCTCGATTGACTTGAATGAGTACTTGCTGGCCACCGTAGCAATGTCGATGAAACGATCGAGGTCAATACGAGGACCACGCGCAATCAAGATTTCGTGTGGACTGTCATTTGTGCATGGATGAGAATGAGCGAACACAGACAAGGCTCAGGAGCTCACAGGGCATATAGAGACCAAAGGAAATTGCGAAATTCTTCGGGGGTATCTCCATGCAAAACGATCGGGTTGTCGTCCGAAGTGCCTTCCACGGTGATATCTCCCTGAGGAAGATCGAACAGAGTTCCAAAGGAAGAAGAGTCTGACGATAGAGTACTACGATGGACCTGCAAGAGCGATCATTGACCAGTCTCACAGGAGGAGACAAGAAAGCCTACGTTAAAAAGGGTGTTCCCGATGCGCAGTACGCAACTTCCATCAATCAGATAATACCGGGGATCTCGCGTTGGTGCGTTTGGTTCTTGTGAGGTGCTGGGCGATGGGTCGGCGGTGTCCATAGCGCTTAGGCTTGTACGAGGATCCTGAGCTGGAGCTTGCTCCAGGATGAGGGAATGAGAAGGTTGAGTGGGCTGCGGTGGACCCGCATTGTCTATGGAAAGTGCGTCGTGTTCCGTGGGGATGAATGGCGTTACGGCCGAGCCGGAGGCGCTGTCGTCCATGGAAGAAAGTGGGTGTAGATGTGGCTGTGTCACTTTGAACTCGCCGTGATGGCGTCGAACGCGGTTCGCGCCCAGGTCGCTGCGAAATGGCAAGAGTCCTTTACCCGCATAAATCGTGCGGAGCCCGGGATATCGGGTCTCATGAGCTTCAGTCATGTACGCGTTCTCCTCCCAAATCGCTTCGACATTCATCGTGCATACGCAGGCTTGGAGTTTGGCGACAGCATTCCTGAAGCCCTACGACTTGAACGATACAACGCCCCGGCCCAGATATGGTGAAGTGGCAGGCTTACACGTCCATGAGGTGCTGAGGCCGTTTGCATAGACATGCGTCAGGTCAGGGAATCCTTC
Source organism: Tylopilus aff. beelii (assembly GCA_038094295.1). Taxonomy (NCBI): domain Eukaryota; kingdom Fungi; phylum Basidiomycota; class Agaricomycetes; order Boletales; family Boletaceae; genus Tylopilus; species Tylopilus aff. beelii. The sequence goes on from JBBPTU010000052.1 coordinate 17,620, forward strand.
GATGTCATCAACAAGTGCAGACGATTACCAGTCATGCTTGAGGTCTTTCTTGGTTCGGTCCGGAGCTTCGCCTTGGTGTCACTTGCAAACTAACCCGTTTATCACAGAGGATTTGCATAAAAGCCAGCACCTGATCGCACGCGAAGTTGAAGTTTACATGAATCTCTATGAAGTATGTTCCCAATGACCATCCCACCTGCTAGTAATCCTCACTTTGTCCTAGTCCAACTCAGACCCGGGGACCATCAGGTCACTCATCTTTCGACTCGTCGAGTGGTATAATGCTTGGAAGCCGAACGCTGAGTGAATTCTTACCTCTAGTTCCCTGTCTCGTACCCGTAACGTGCGCTTGACAGACTTGGCCAAACCATTACGTCTGCATACACACTCGCGTTTCAGACTCACTTATTCTCCGTCCTCCCAGCTTCATTCGCTAGAGGGGTCAAGGCGCTCGTCGCCGCGACCCTCGTCAGAGCGGTATCACACCCATCCGATCAACAAGATCGCTCCCTCTGGCAGGCTTTCGACACTTTGAGCCTTATAGAACGTTACGAAACACTTATTGCCAGCGTTGGCTACGAATGCATCGAAGCTCATGTGTTGCAGACGTGTGCTGGTTTGTGGCAAGAACCTATGTTGGCAGACCTTCGCGGCTGGATGGTCCGCAAGATTGTTCCGTGGATGGTATGGCCGTTTGCTAGAGGTGCGACAAGTGGTATGCCTCAGGTTCTCTTTAGGTTGGTAGTTACTCATTTTCCCGAAGCTGACGAGGCAAAAACGATGATGCAAGGCGTTGGATCTCGGTTTGATTTTCATATGCACAAAACACTCTGTGATCTGCGGTGGGTGACCACGTATTCTCGTGACACTAATTTAATTGTTCTTGTTGTAGTACGCGTGAAATGTTCGACATCATCGTTGATTTCCCAGATTCTATTGGTGCACTCCAAGACCTCAAGGTAGCATTGCTCCTATATACTTCTTTTTGCCTTTCATAAGTCGTCTTACTTGCAGGAATGTTTGCAAAGGGTCGATCAACGAGCAGAATTAGTTCGATCTATTCGACAAGCGTCGGTCTCGAGGACACAATATCTTTATGACGGCTGACGCAGTCCTTAGGAACAAGAAACGCCTGCTTCACCCGGGAGCGGACACGAAGGATATTCTCCTCTCTTATGTTTCAACGATCAAGTGCCTGAGGATCGTAGATCCTCCAGGAGTTCTCCTGTTCAAGGTGGCAGATCCAATACGCCGCTACCTTCGGTAACGCCATTGGTGTATTTTTGCGACTTTCTTGCTGATACATCTCTAAGAGATCGGCCAGACGCCATCAGGTGTATCGTCGCGAGTTTGGTTGGTGACGGCGAAAATGGCGACTCTTTGGTGGATGACAGTGAACCTATTCAACCTCTTCAACAACCAGAAATAGAGAATTACGCCGATCCAGATTGGACGCCAGAGCCGATAGACGCTGGTCCTGGTGAATCTTTTCTTTCACTCTCTCCTTTTAAAAGCTAACTTTAAAAGATTTTCGTGCCAGCAAAACGAGTGATATCATAAGCACCATCGTCAGCATATATGATTCGAAGGACCTTTTTATCAAGGAGCTTCAAGTGCTTCTGGCACAACGGTTGCTTGCAGTCAAAGATGGCAACTTTGACCGGGAGGTTCGCCCTTCGTTTTTGGCCCATATATAATGCGACGTTTATCGTTTTCAAGCGACGAAATATTGAGATCTTAAAGATTCGCTTTGGAGAGTCGGCTCTGCAGGTCTGCGAAGTAATGCTCCGAGACATGACAGATTCGAGGCGGATTGACCAGCATGTTCAGTCCCAGAGGGCAGTAAGCATAGTACGCCTCGGACGTTTGACCATACTCACAAATAGAAGAGTGTCATTCATCCAACGATAATCTCCCGACATTTCTGGCCTGCTTTAGAAACAAGCAACATCGTCATGCCAGGCCAATTTCAGGAGTGAGTCTTCTACATGCCCATCCTATACTAGCTTACCTTCTACGATAGGATTCAAGAACAGTACGCTAAAGAATTCACGACTTTCAAGCCTGATAAGGCTTTGCGTTGGTTACCTCATCTTGGGCGGGTGCAACTCGAACTTGAATTCGATGACCGCAAGGTTATTGCGGACGTTCCACCTCTGGAAGCCGCGTTCGTCGAACTTTTTTCGGAGAAGGGTACGACCTGTTTGGTTCGCGTGCTTTATTGCGCTGCTCACGACTACTCGTAGATACGTGGACTGTTGACGAACTGATCTCAAGGGTGGGCACCGTAAGCCGTAGTGCAGCCCTGAAATCCCTTGCTACATGGGTCGACATGCGTGTCTTGAAAGAAGATAACGAAAACGTGTTCAAGCTACTTTCTGTCGGAGAAGAACCGACGCCAGGAACGAGAGCGGCTCCAAAACTTGGTACACCTTTTCCTTACCCGTCTTGCACTTCTCACGATCGAGCTGTAGCTACCGCAGAGGACGAGTTGCCGCCGATGATGAGCGTGCAGCAACAACAAGCCGAACAAATGAAGGTCTACTGGAAGGCAGGGTGTTGCATTTGTTCATCTTGGGGTAATGTCTGATGTTCCAGTTGCAGTTCATTGAGGGCATGCTCACGAACTTGGGTGCGCTACCGCTAGATCGTATACAAACGATGCTCAGGCTTGCCCCTGGTTATGATCGCACCATCGAACAGCTTGCTAATTTCATGGAGGCTGCCAAACGAGAAGGACTAGCGACTGTCAAAGACGGGATGTGGAGACTAGGTAAATGAAGTGATCCAAAACTCGTGCTCGGCGCCAGGGGCGCGTGGTTACGTACCCCGAGTGTATTCCTCCCTTTTAGCCCGTGTGGAATTGTAGTACCAGTGTTCTCCGCACCTCGATCTCAAATGCTTTGATTGAACAATTGTAACCGATCCCGAACATGCTGACTCAGTAAGTAAATTCCTTCGAGATTATTCCCGTGGGTAGCTGCCCACCAATTTTGGTGTCCCTTGGGGAGCGGGATTCTCGACAATTTCAACCAGTGCTCACACCAATCCCGACACATCTTATTCGAAGACATGCGATGAAATTTGCGTATATATCACAACTTCGATAAATTGGGTTCCATTCGGGTCGACAACGCGCAACAAGTCTCAAGGGTAAGCAAGACATGAGGAGCGGATTGGCATAAATTACTAACAGACGCACTATCCGTACTTCCTAAGGCTAAAGCTTCCGTCAGCATCTTGCAGCTTAGTATGATTGTAATTGTATTCGCATTGCACCCCGTCTTGAGACCAAGGAAACTACTAGAAGTGGCTCTGGGTGAGTTGAACAACGATACGGCAAAGCAATCATTCAGATTGTAACTCAAATGGCCTAGCGGGTCGAACGTCACTTCGTTGGCTTTGCAGATCTCGTGGAGCGTGGTACACACTCACGCATAGTTAGTAATTTAGCCACCATGGTGACGAGACACTTGCCTCGTGTCCTCGCTAGCACTAGTACGCTGTGCACTTAGCAGTAAGTGCCACAGTTCCATTCACTTACCAACCCAAATATCGATATCATGTCCAGACAAATCTGTGCTCTCTGACGGTGGCCTTGACGCAAGATAATCCATGACGAACTCTGGTTGTATTACCCACCAAGTCTGAAGTCACAACAAACCAGAATCGTTGAATCCTGGGCCTGGAGGACGTTCTTGAACATCTATTTCGTCAGGGCTTTATCAAAGCCAAGAACTGGTCGGTTTCCTTCTGAGAAATCACGAGGACCGTCGTGTTAATAGTATACAATCGAAGAACTTTCGAATGATGGTGCAGGAAAGCGTCCTCAAACTGCCGTTCGTCTGGTCATTGGTAGGCAACGCGAACAAGTACTTGACTTACGCTAATATAGCCCTAAGGGGATTCCGCGCATGTTGTTCGGTTTGGTATCTTCACAGGTCTTCTGCGCCGGTTGTCACGCAACGCGTTAGACTGAATGCCACCGAGATAAACTTTGACATTGTGCCCTAATCGACGTATCTTTCGGGCTACCTGAGGGATAAGGTATACTGGAGACGGCGTATAAACGAGAAACAGGAGACCCCGCAAGCATTATTAAGGGTGGGCGATGGTGTCTGCGAGACTCGAACATGGGCGTATGGATGAAAACAGACTACCTGACGATGCGTCGCCAATAGATTCGATCAAGTACCATGCAAAGGTGCTCGAGGAAGATGTGTCAGTGATCCGGGACAGGGTTAATTTCGGATGTATCGCCATTTAGGGCCGGTATAATAACAGGAGCAAGATCCCCGGTCGCCGTCTGGGGCTTGTTATCAAGTCACTGGCATCTGCACCGTATGCGCAAGGAAGCCCAACGTTATTCTGCGCTGTCGCAGCCAACACTCGCGATGAGCGAGCTTGTATGCAAAACGCTCGACCACGATACTACCGACATGCTCATCGACAAGTGGCTCGAACATTGCAACGATGCGTACTGGGAGTGGTTCCAAGCAGTGAGGGAGCGCAAGCATGCATCAAACACTCTGAGGCACCAAGTCGTCGTCTGGAACAAAGGAGAGTTCGTACCAGAGAACATCTTCTGTCGGACGGTCGACACTGGCCGTCTGATCCCTCTCGACCGAACCTGGACCACTCATGTCTACCATCATAGATCGATGCAAGACAGAAAACTGTCCATGATGCCAGTCGTATTTACAATGGTACGTTGCTCTACGTCGCTTTCTACCCTACTAACTTTGTCTATATCCATGATTCCACCATCAGCTTCCCGAGCTCATGCTTTTACGGGGCATGCATGATCATGGCTGCGACGACGTGTACATCATCGTGACAGACTTAAAGCAGAAAGAGATGGATGATGTTACAGAGTATCTCAAACTCGTCTGTCGGTATGCATACGGTCGGACGTGTAAACCGAGTGTGGCGAGTCAAATTCAATACGATCGTCCGTCATCTTTCTCCTATCGAATTACAAAAGTCTTACTGGTCCCTCTCCTCGCATAGACATGCGTCTGTGCCATACATTACTCAAGCAGCGACGTACGCCGTGCTTCCCTCAGATCGACCTTGCTTTCCGAGCAATATTATACGAAAAAAGACCGCCATTTATCATCCTGTTCTCGCACCAAACGACCTCTTATTCTCAAATTTTCTTCACACATCCCCTCTTCGTACCCGCAGAGGACATCTTCTTCGACTTTCCTAGCGGATGTCCGAATCCCTGTTGCAACGACGATTGTGAAATGATTCGCTTTCCAAGGAGAGGTGTTGAAGGAGCTGCAGTTCTCTCAATAAAGCGCGGTGGCCGCTATGGGAAAAAGATTCAAGCCAAGGAGATGTGCAATTGGATCGACTGCGATATTTGTTTCGGCGAGGAAACCCCCCGATATTCGGAGAGTAGCGAAAGCTCTGAGGGTTCTCAGAGTAGTGCTGACTGTACCGAGACATCACCCATGAATGGCCTTGCCTGTAGCAAGTGCAGGTTAGTCAGATACTGCTCTCAGGAACACCAAAGAAAGGACTGGGACGAGCATCGTCGTGTTTGTGCCAAACTTTCGTCTTCATAAATAACCCTGTAGGAAGTGCGGCATTTTCTCCTTTTTGTCTTGTCATTTATTCTTCTACATTATTTGAGATGTGTTGTATTGTAATCACCTGGTTGTACTGGACCCTGGTGTTGTTGTATGATCAGCTCCACGTGCGCGCCTAGCTTCGGACTAGTACTAGCTAGTAGGCAACGCAGACTTCCATCCAACCATCATGCCCGTCCGGTACCTCACAGCAAGACTTGCTCAACAGGTAAGTGATACTCATTTCACCTGTACTAGTACATCCCACTGACATATCGTTTCAGATCGACGAAGAACTCATGAATGCATGCGGAGCGTTCAGTCTCGATCAGGTACAGGACAACTTATATTATCGCTGATGCTCCAATAGAACCTGATGAATACGCTGTCTGAAGTTAATGGAACTGGCTGGACTCGCGTGTGCCCAAACGCTTGCAAAAGTCTACAGCAAAGAGAATTACAGAAGAGTTCTCGTTTGCTGTGGGCCTGGTAATCAAGGTGGCGACGGATTAGTAGCGGCGAGACACCTTAGTTCGTTCCCCATCATCCGATCACTGATGAAAAAAACATAACAATCACGAACAGGCATGTTTGGCTATGAGCCTACAATCTATATGCCCAAGGTATTTGGGTTCCCATGATACATCAGATGCGTCATTACTGAACAAGTGATCACTTACCAGCCAGGATCTAAGGATATTTATAAGGTGACCCAATTTTATGCATTCGATTATTTTCCTGACTGCACTCTTCGCGATATCTGGAACAGCGACTGCACCAGCAATGCGATAACATGAAGATCAAGTCTCTGCCGGCTGATGCCACTCTCGATGTCCTCCGTTCAGTACTTTCATCATCCGACGTCGTCCTAGACGCTGTCTTTGGGTTTTCGTTCAAAGGACCTGTTCGCGCACCATTTGATGAGGCCTTGCCGCTCATCTCGTCCTCAGAAAAGCCTATTGTTTCTATCGACATTCCTAGTGGATGGGATGTTGAGAAAGGAAACGAGGCGGGGGTGGGCATAGTGCCCGATGTACTGCTTAGCTTGACTGCCCCAAAGGAAGGGGTGCGGTCCTTCAGTGGAAGACACTTCCTCGGAGGGAGGTTTGTCCCAAAGTATTCTCTTAATTGTCTGGCTGCCTCCTGCACTGTCGGCTAACACTGACTTTAGGGTCATGGAGGAAAAGTTTCAGCTCAACCTGCCCGAGTACCCTGGTTATGAACAAATTGTCGAGCTTCCTCAAGAGAAAGGACTTGGGCAGTTGTGACATCCCCTGGCATCACTCTCCCAGAAGGTGTTTGAAATTCTCAAGCCTGAGAACAGCCTCACGTTCACGTTCCTGGCCTTGTAAGTTGTGCACTTCCCTTCTACATTTGGCTTCTTTTGGTAGCTCCTCAGTTCAATATTCGCAGTTGGGTGTCTCGAATCTACACTAGTTGCATATTACAGTCAGACATTCACCGGATTTTGTAATGAGAAGTTTAAGTCTCCAGTCGCGGGCAAAATCAGTGGTGAAAGTTCCTTGGATGGATTCTCTATGTTCCAATTCGAGTATGAACTAATAATTATGCATCGTTTTTGGAGTCTTCTTGCTAGTGAATTCCCTCGAATTACGCCCGAGGCAGTACATGAACTTGTGGCGCAAGAATGTATTTAAACTGGAACACTCCGTGGCTAAGAATACTTCGCGCAGGACGTAATGTTCAGCCATCGAGATAACCAGCTTGAGGATTCGAACGAGCTCTTTACTTGGTTAGTGACACTCAAATATTAGTATCTGCTATTTTTGGGACTCCAATAAGTCACCCTCGGATCAATCCGGGAGCGTTATCAGGGCTACCGGGCATTGATCGATCAATAAGCACATTACTGGCTAGATCTTGAGCCTGAAGCGCTCGATCCTCTGCGCCTGCTTCTCTGATTTGGGGTCTATAGCTTGAATATTCGACACGTTCGATCAATGAACTTTCGCTTGCCAGTGCATTCCCACCGTGAACCTCCCCCAAAGGTCCTAGAAGCAAATGATCTCCAATCACTTGCCAAGTACATGAAATCAGACAGTTGTCGAAGTGTTTTTCTCATGGTGATTTTATCTCACGTACTTCATGAATTTGATGCGAGAGTGACTAGTTAGGTGCCGGTAAGAGCTTTGTCCTGTTGATCGTGCATGGGTGGCTCAGGACCCAGCAGGTGTCAGTACTTCCGCTGGAATTCCAGACTTCAGGTCTCCGGAGACAGGTGTGCCACTTATCTCATCAGATTCTCATTCACGCTCAGTGGCTCTAACTTGAATCGCATCAGGCTTATATGTGAGCACGATCACTGGCAGCCAGGTGCTACTGCTTGGCTGATAGCCAATTCAGGCCAACCTTGCTCGACTCAACTTACCCTATCCAGAGGCAGTATTCCAGATAAACTTCTTCCGAAAGAACCCAGTGCCTTGTAAGTGTTCGATCACTTTGCAAGATAATATCGCTCATACACGAGGACCTTGTGTGTGTCACTATTGAAGTTTATACACTTGCGAAGGAACTCTATCCTGGCCGCTATCGGCCGACTGTGACCCACTCATTCATCAAGGTGTTGCATGCACACAGTCTTCTCCACACTTGCTTCACTCAGAACATAGATACTCTCGAGCGAAGAGCGGGAGTCCCAGAGAAGAAGATTATCGAAGCTCACGGAAGTTTTGCCACTCAACGATGCATCGAATGCAAACAACCATACGACGACGAAAAGATTAAGAAAGCTGTTGTCAATTCGACGATACCACGGTGCGAACGCTGTCACGGGTTGGTCAAACCAGACATTGTGTTCTTTGGGGAGTCTGTAGGTCTCTTATGCATGAATTGCGGTAGTTTCTGGCTGACTTCTAGGCCACTGGCAGCTTCCACCACAGTTTCATACATCGATCCGCTCACTACGCAACGCTGACCTGTTAATAGTGATCGGAACGTCGTTGACTGTCCATCCATTTGCATCGCTGGTGGACTTGGTACCGGATGACTGCCCTCGTGTACTGATTAATTTGGAAGAGGTCGGGACCTTCGGCAGGCAGGACGACATTGTCTTGTTGGGAAAGTGCGACGACATTGTTCGTGAGCTCTGTCGTGAGCTTGGATGGGATGAAGAACTTGAAAGAGCATGGGCAGCAACTGCGGACAGCGTGGACGTCGATCAGAGGCCGGCTGTGTCGGGAGGGAAAGCGAAGACTGATGAGGAGCTGGATCGCGTTACGAGAGACATGGAGAAATCTCTCGCGATTTCCAATGACACGCCGGAAATTATGTCCGGACATGATTCTGATACAGGGGAGACAGGTCCAGAAAAGGAACGCCCAGAGACCAAGGAGGTAGACAAGACGGTAGTGGAGAGAGACCCTTTCGTCTCAGGAGGGAAATAATGAAGGTGGCACAATGTTGGTGATAGGACGAATCATATGAGCGACCTTCTCGCGGAGTAGTGTTGTCTCTGTACGACTCTGGACTTGTTGGTAGGGTGCGAAACTTGGCACAACATACTCTTGCGATAACACGGCTGGGACAGTGTTGTGTTGCTGATTACTCGTGTCTAACCAAACGCGGCGATTGCTTTACCGTGACCTCCAGCGGCCGATAACGTGTGTGAACGCTACTTCAAGGCCGTGCGGTCCGGAACAACCGCCACCGTCGGACTGATTCGGACATATAACAGGCACGCGAAGCGGTACCTGGTGCATGCATTCGTCATCCACGAACGTAGCAACACAAGCAAGTGTGCTGTCACCGCCCATACTACATAACCCGGCGGGTCAAAAGAACTTGCAGGACCCTGCATCTTACCGAAGGGTGTTTATTCGCTTAATGCCCGTCGAATGTGGGGCCAAGTCAGACTCGGAGAGCTTGTAACATCCGGCAAGAAACCTCCACCGTGGCTCAGAACTTTGAGCTCGGACAATGCGACGGCGAGCTATGTCGAGTCATGCTTTCAACTTCTGACCAGTCCGACCCAGTGACTGGTAATTTCGTTTGTGGCACCCAATGATTCCGTGTGACCGAGTCCCTTGGACCCTTTCTCATCACCAACACACGGACCACGGGTCGCAGCTGTCGCCACCTTTCCACCCACGGAAATGTACGCACATGAAACGGCAATTATTACCACCATGGAACCGCGGTGACCATGTGCCTCGATCTAGGTTTCTCCCAAGAACGGTCGCCATCAGGTCCGACACGGAACGATTCTCTCCGATGTTACCGAAGTACCGTTGTCGCTCCAGAAGTGGTTGTCTGGATCCGTGATCAGTCCAACCCGATCGTGCCGTCCCTGCTATGCTGTTTTCCAGGTGTTCATCAGTTCAAACCCTTGCCGCCTGTGGCCTGACTAACGATGATCAAACTGATCCACACTGCCTATCTTCATTGATCGATATCGTAACGGGTATCCCTTAGCCAATGGCAATTTTGCCATGCGTCAACTCCGGAGCCTTCCCATACCGGTATTCCTTCCGAAACTGTCGCGTCGGAGATTTGAAAACTTTCAAGTACGCATATAAAGTCTCAACGAGCCGTTTGATGGATTTCCTCAGACACGCTATCCAACAGATGGGAAGCTTTGAACGCTCGTACCTACGTCTTTGTTCGTTCAGTTTTCTTCGCCATGTCGTACTGTTTGTCTAACCTGCTGCAGTCTGCGCACCTCCACAGGTAACACACCCTTGAACGCTTCTTTTGAAAATCAAGGTAGGTCGGTTGCACCGGTTACTTGTTCCAGGAAGGATTGATCTGCGTATAAGTTCCGAACGGAAGTCCATAATGCGATTCTCCCTTGATCCCATTCTTGCCTCGAGGCTTATTCCTGCCCGCTTCAGGGCTGCCGGTGAATTGGAGAAGCACGGTCCCGACATATCCAAGTCTACCACTCAAACCAAAGAGTCCGAAATCACCACCAAGCTTGCCCGGCTCGCTCGCGTTCCTGTTTCAGATGTCTTCGAGTAAGTCTCACTCACTACCGTCCACTACCTCTTCTTGATGTCTATCTAGGCTCGAGCCGGCATGGAGTCCCGATGGATTGTCAGACCAAGTGGCAGCCGAGATCCTTGACACGCATGGTTTGAACACTCCTGTTAGCGAACGTCCCTTGGCCGCACTGTCAATCTTATGGACCGCAATTTGGAATCCATTCAATGTACTCTTGACCATCCTTGCCTTGGTCAACATTGCGACGAATTCTGTGCCAACCTTCGTCGTCATGATAGCCATGGTTGTCGCTTCTACGTCCTTGAGGTATTTTCCCTGAGTACTGCCTCGTTGACCACGCTACACACACTTCACCATACAGGTATTGGCAAGAAGTGAGATCCATGGTCCAAGCACTCAAGCTAGTGAAGTCCATTGTCACTCGTGTCCGTGTTATTCGTCGCGTGAACTCGGTCCCTCAAGAGATTGAGATCGATCTTAGACACGTAGTTCCCGGGGACGTGGTCGCTGTTGCTAGTACGTTCCTTCTGCTCGCTTAGTCTCATGGCTCATACCGCACAGGTGGTGACGTATTCCCGGGGGATTGCGTTGTTATTTTTGCTGAGGCCTTAGCCATCACCCAGGCGTCGCTCACAGGAGAAATTTTGCCAGTCGACAAGGTCGTTCGTACCAGTGCCGCAGACGAATCAGAGCCATTCCACCTCTTGGATAATAGTAATGTTTGTTTGGCTGGTACATCGGTGGCAGCCGGAAACGGCCGCGCGGTTATCGTCTCTACTGGAAAAGAGACGTACATGGCCGCTATAGCTGAGGAACTTAACAAGAAGAGACCAGAAAACGCTATCCAGATGGGCATAAGGAAAGTTAGCTATGTCCTTTTGGCATTCATGGCGGTGAGCCCAATCCTTTATCGTTGATTCTTAACTAGCACCAATGCTCGAGTATTCGTCGTAGGTTATGGCACCAGCTGTATTTGTCGTGCAAGGAGCAGTTAGTAAGGACTGGAAAGGTGCCGTCATGTTTGCGATCGCAATCGCAGTAGGGATTACCCCGGAGATGCTTCCCATGATAGTTGTGAGTATCAACATTCGACCAGGCCATTAATCGTTTACCCATAAGTGTAAAGACCTCCAACTTGGCCTTATCAGCTGTTCGCATTGCCAGGCAGAAAGTCATCGTGAAGCGCTTTGATGCCATTCAGAACCTAGGTGCAGTCAGCGTCCTCTGCTCGGACAAGACGGGCACGTTAACAGCTGACCTTGTCCGCGTGGCCAAATCGGTTACCACTGAGGGCGAGCTGTCAGATCTGCCGATTGGACTATCCTTTATCAACTCATCACTGCAAACTGGATCCCGGAGTCCTATTGACCGTGCTATCCTGGACTATATTGGCGAAACCGAGAAGAGTTCTCTCAGTGATGGTCAACTTGACGGTTGGTCTAAACTCGGCGAAGTTCCATTTGACTCTGCACGTCGAATGCTTTCGGTTCTTGCCCACCGTCCTTCTAATGAAGAGGCCCTGTTTATAACCAAAGGTGCTGTGGAGGAGGTATTGGAGCGGTGCGTTTCCGTCTTGAAAGATGAAGAGTTTTCGAAGCCGATAGGAAATATCGGATGCGATTCATCTTCATCTATCCCTTTGACGGAATGCAGGCGCTCTGATATCCTCAATTCTGCTAAGCGCCTGAACGAGGATGGGCTTCGGTTGATCGCTGTCGCTTGTCGTAAGGTGCCAGTTAAAATAATTACAACCATCTCTACCGAGGACGAGGAAGACTTGATTTTCGTTGGCTTTGTTGCTTTGCTGGATCCATTAAAACCGGACGCTGCTGAAGCGATCCAGAAACTTGGAAGCTTTCATGTCCAGGTATGATGACTAGCTTCTGTCGAGTTTCCGTCGAATTGATCAAACTTGCTCAGGTGCGGATTCTCACCGGAGACGTCCCAGCGGTGGCTGCCAAGGTTGCTCGTGACCTCGGCCTTTTCAATCCTCTCAATCTTACGAAGACGACTAGCGTACGATCCCCAAAAGATGAGGAAGCAGCGATCGACACGTCACTCGACCATATCGATGAATCAAATTTGATCGTTACGGGGTCCCAGCTTGTGGAACTTGCTAAGAACCAAGAGCTTTTCAATGAGACGATTGAACGTGCCATTATCTTCGCGAAGTTGTCACCATATCAAAAACTTGAGGTGGTGAAGGCCTTACGTGCTGGCGGTGGCGGCCGCGCTGTGGCATTTCTGGGGGACGGGGTCAACGATGCCTTGGCTATTCGCGGTGCCGATGTTGGGATATCCGTTGACTCTGGAACCGAGATCGCCAAAGAGGCAGCAGATGTCATTCTGCTGGAGAAGAGTCTGGGGGTCGTTGCGCGGGGTGTGGTCGAGGGAAGAATCACGTACGTACTCACTCGGCGTACCAGCCACTGGACTTACGATGTGAAAAGGCTTTTGAACACCGTTAAGTATATCAAGATGGCATGTTCATCAAACTTTGGGAATGTCTTCTCGGTCTTAGGTACGCTCGTTGATCTTCTCGGAGGCGTTGTATAACAGATTCGACCTATAGTTGCCTCTGCTTGGTTACCATATCAGCCGATGCTGCCACTGCAATTATTGACTCAGAACTTGCTTTATGATTTCTCTCAAGCATCGATCCCTTGGTTCGTGCTCTGTTCCTTTGTCTTTATATAGTACGTTTATCCGTGACAGGGACAACGTTGATCCAGAGTACCTTGAACGTCCTAAGACATGGAGTGCCTGGTCCATCGTTCGGTTCATGGTCTGCCTGGGCCCTTTCTCTAGCCCATTTGATATCATAACGTTCGCCATAAACTGGTAATTGACTGTTTCATCATAGTTATTATCTCCTGACTCCGCCAAAGGTTCCACTACAAGATTAGGACTCTAGATTCTCCCCTCGTCACACTCGCTCAGACAAACTGGTTCTTGGAGGGTTCTCTGACCCAGGTAGAAAATGTTGTCTGTATGGTCTACTGTGTGCTAACAGATCATCGAAAAGCTTTTCATCATCCAGTTCCTCCGAACCCACAAGACTCCTTTCTTCCAATCGCGAGCCTCTGTTCCTGTGGTCCTTGTTACGTTTGGGATGGCCTGCGTGTCGATGGCCATCCCGTATATTCCTAAGATCAACTCGGCCTTACAGTTGAGACCTCCCGAGCCAATGTTTTACGCCTATTTGGTTTGTATGATCGCGGGTTATGCCCTTGTCATCCACATTGTCAAGACCATCTACCTGTGGGTTTTCAAGGGCGAATGGCTGTGAAAGGATGCCATGATGGCCTGGAGTTTTTAGTACATGATTAGAGTCTCGGGCGAACGAGGTTATAATATGGATCCCAGTACAAATTTGCTGAATGAATCTGTGTTCTCTTGGTAGAAATGAGTGCGATCTGCATGACAAGTGCGGCCGGTGTTGAGTGGTTTTCCCACGGCACTCTCTTGACGCATACACTCTTAAACGCTTATTTTCACGAGGAAACAGAAAGACCTATGAAACAATCCGGTCTTCGGACATCCCAGCCGCCGAATGAAAGCGTTATTCAGCCTAATATTCAGTCAAGAACAATGCCTAGGAGCGGGGCCTGGCGAGGCAGAAAAGGGAACAACATCTCATTGAGTGATTACGATCGTCGTATGGAACACATTGCCTCCGTTAGTCGGAGCAGTGGTCTTGAAAAGGATGGTGATTTGTGAGTACATCGGGTGATTTTTGTTGATGTTAGCGTTGAATTCCCCACTGGCAGGTTGAAGGAACCGGTTGTGCAGGAAGAATTCAAAACCTTGCTTGACAAGAAAGTGCGTTGTGCACGTCTTGTGCCAACATCTGGCATCCAATGACCCAAGCAGCTCAGAACGTTTTGGAGCTTATATGGTCCTCCCACTGAGAGGATCGAGTCGACAGAAAAACAGAAGAAGGACAAGCAGGAGAATATATTGATCTTGTTTCGTGAGTGAGAAAACTTGCATGAGCCGGTGCGATCAATCGACGCTCTTTATATACAGGTAAACTTCGAGAAGGTCTGTTCGCATCTGGCAGGAAGGATGCCTTTACGCTGGAAGGTCAGTTAGCTGTCATCTTGCCTAGCCTGCGTCTTCAAAGCCTTATCTCTCCGTCAACCTAGTTTATGAGACTTCGCTTTACCTGTCGATTGTCTTTGACTCGCCGGTCCAAACGACCTCGATCCTGTCTCGCCTCGTACCACACATCTACTCAGCGAGTCCAGCCCCACATCCGTTCCGTGTCACTACCATCATAATTCTGCTCCTCCACCAACTCATCATCTCTTTTCCCTCACAACAGACCTATTTGGAACAGATTAAATGCCATACCCCGAACTTACTGGAACGACCTTCCGTAGAGTATTCATGGATTTCGATGTTGGCTCGAAGCTTGCGCACATCGAACTTTGTTCAATTCGAGATGTTATCGCGCCCTGACGCATTCGAGCATCTACTTCCCTCGTCATCGTCGATCCCATCCTCGAATATCGAGGGCGCAGCAGCGCACGATTTGCTCAGGAATGCTGTACATGCACTGGTTTCTCGGCTCCGGTTGAAGGCACGCGACGCAGCCTGGACAGTCTTCCGGAATGCGTACCGGGAGCTCTCGTCATCTGATGAGACGCAATTGTGGCTGGGGAAACGACTTTTCTTTGATAATTTCGGTTCCGAAGTGGTTGTTGTGCGATTTGATGAATGGGTGCGAGAAAGGTGCCGAGATGGTCAACTTCGGCCCAAGGAGGGGGTCGAGGGTAGGTGGACGATCTGCAGGGCAAGGGGATGATTCTAATTGGAGCTCAGTACTCATCTGTCTGGTTGTTATTTCTTACTCATGATCATTTCCGGTTCAGACTCATCAGACTTTCAAGCGGGACAATTGTGTTACTAGTTCTTATTTGTCCTTTCACCCAAAGTAACGTGTAGTAATCCATGTGCTCTATACTCGTCAATCCTCCGCTTGTAATATGATTAGTGATGAACTGGTATGCACGTCCTTGTTCCTTCTAACTAGCATGCTGTAATTGAATCCACAGGGATGCAAAAGCGACCCCAAGTTGAAGCGTTGAACACAACGAACTGAGCAAGTCAACGGATAGTGACTTTGCTCAGATTGTCCGTCAGTGCGTCCACAGCCCCTTCCACCTTCCGGGCTTCCTCGGATGTTACCTGTTCTTCCTCGTCCTTAACCCCGTCCCCCTCTTCTTCCCCTTCCCCTTCTTCATCCTCCTCCTCCTCCTCCTCTTCCTCCTCGTAAGCGAACAGTTTTCCACTACGCTGCTTCATGATTTCTCGAATGGTAGTAATGTCATTCTCCGAGTCTTCATCGACATCATTCCATTGCAGTTCCAGCCTCTTCAGCTTTGGTAAAGAAGTCAACGAGTTCGCAAAGAACCTGTATGTAGATGCATTGAAATTGTTATTTTGGAGAACCAGAGTCGCTAGGCTCTTGTTTGATCCATCGACAAGCCTTGCTACGAGTGGAGGCACCTCCTCATCACCTTCCTCCGACAAAACGCAGTCTGAGAAGACGAGGGTCTCTAAGCGGGACAGTTTTGGCAATGTTTGCGCCCATGCGTTAACGGCTGCCCTGGATCCATCCTTGATGAATGTATTGTCCTGAAGGTCGAGATGGCGTAGATCTGGACACTTGGACAGACCTTCGGCGAGTGCTTGTATTCCATTAGTCCAAATGGCGTTCTGCGGAAGCCTGACTTCCACCAACGTTCCATGCTCAGCGAAGGCAGCCGCCCAGGCCGGTGCGGATCCATTTTCAAGCCTATTCCTACCACAAATGACCGTCTTCAGGTTTGACGTCAAGCCTTTCTCTTTACTCAGCTCTGCAGACTTCTTCAGCCAGTTCGCGATCAGAATCCCCGCCTCAGGGCCGAGACCGTTGTTGTTGAGCCGAAGAATCTCGAAACGGTTATTCTCAAGCAAGTCGCGTAACGGTTCAACAGAGCGGACACCAAAGGCGTTGTCGCTGAGGTTTATTTCTACGAGTGTCGATTTGGGTTCAATGGCGTCACATAAAGCCTTAAGTGCGTCTGGAATCTCGGAGATAAGGCGACCCGTGAAGATGTCGGCAAAGTCTGCGATCTAACTCAGGATTAGGAACCAGGGGAAAACGAACGGCGTAGAGGGGAGATACCTTGAGAGTTCGAGTCTTTTCCAAAAACTTTGCAAACTCCTGCGCAGCTTCGACGCCAATAGTGTTGCCTCCCAGATGGACCTCTTCGATCAAGGTAGGGTCGAAGCCCTCTAGGAGCGGCGCGACGTCTGCAGCAGTGTTGAGCTTGAGACTTCGACCTCTGATGTCGAGGATCTTCGTCATGGTTGGGGTTGAAGGACTTTGATCATCGAGATCGCGTTCAGTGATGGTCACGTGCGCGCGATTTTTCGTCTCGTCCAAGGGTCGTTCAGAACGAGCAAAACAAAAACATGTCGCTGAATCCACTTGCGATCGATCTCCAAAAGCAGACGCGAGCGTTACTCTCCGTCTTGCCCCAAAACTCCCCTCACGCTAGTCAGCTATCGGCCGCGCCATCGGCAAAGGCCCTCCTTTCGACGCTATCGGACCTACTCTCGGTCCCCTCTCTCACTGTATCAATATCAGACCTTTTCCGACCCTTGCTGCTCGACCTTTGTGCCAGATGGCTCACAGACGAGACGCGCCTCGAGGACAGGTTTATCGCTCTCTGTACGTTGATAGAGAACCACCAAGAGCTTTTCCCGTACGTTCCTCCGAGCCCAATCTTTCAAATTCTCAATCTTTCCCCAGTATCTTGTCTGCATTGTTGCATCGGCCATGCCTCTCGCAAGGTCCGCTGGGTTTCGTCGAGGAGTGTCCATTGGTGGCCGAGCTAGACGCAACACGTCTGCATCACCTACTCCTTGCTTACTATCGCTTGCTTCGCGCCAACCGTCTACTTCCTAGCGACCTCCTTTGGCCCATATCGCCTTTATCCACTCTCTTCACGGCGCCTCACCCCGATTCTGCAGTCAAATACTTAGCGATCCGTTGTTATTCCCTCCACACGGGCATGGCTGAGGTGGAGCGCGTTCGGTTAGAGACACTAGTTCTCGGCGAACCCGGTGTAATCGAGTGCCCGCTCTCGTGTGGCTACAATGTTGACGGGAGTCCAATTGTCGTCGATGGCTGGTTGATGCCTGCCCTAGAATTGGAACGAATCCACCAAAGTCGCAGCTCTGTCGCTGCCGGGCCCGACTTCTATTCACTTGAGACTGACCCAATACAATACTTGACGAATCACGATTTATCGTAAGGCCTTCCTTCAGGTGTCCCTAGTTACCTCTGATTTTTTTTTCCAGGCCATTAACCGCTAACATACATGGAATACTTATGCTCAAGTCTTCCACTTCTGCCCCTTCCCCTGTCAATGTTGTCGAAACACCTTCAGCAATCGAGGCATTGCGAGAGCTTGCGATTTTTACTTCCCTCCGCTTACCAACCCTTATTACCTCCCCTCCTTCCTCTGGAAGATCCCTTTTCATCTCCCAACTCGCCTCTGTGCTATATCCAGAGGTGACCGACCAGATTGTTACCGTTCATCTTGCCGATACCTCACTTGACCCACGCTCATTACTCGGATCATATATTTCCTCTCCAACACAAGTCGGGACATTCGAATGGAAAGATGGTGTTCTTGTTCGTGCTATGAGAGAAGGAAAATGGTTAGTCTTCAAGGATATTGATCGCGCAAGCATGGAGGTGTTAGGGCTTTTAAAGCCCCTTACCGAGTCTCTTACTCCTGGCACGTGGATCGGCAATCGCGCGAGCATAGATGTTCCCACCAGGGGCAAGGTGAGGGCGTCCGAACACTTTGCTATCTTTGCGACGCGTTCAATAGTCCCATCGACCAACGGAAGATTTTCCTCCCCTACCTTTTATGGGGCACGCAACTTCTACGAGCTTACTATCAATGCACCGTCGGCAGATGAAGTCAGGATGATCATTGAATCGCAATTCCCCCGATTGGGGAAGGAGCTTACACTCGCAATCATACAGATCTGGGCCGGAATTCAGCGACTAGGGACAACAGCTTCGGGCAGACAGATCGGTTTGAGAGAGTTGGAAAAGTACTGCCGTCGGGTGGAGACGTTACTTCCAACATCCCAAAGTTTCGCGGATGTGGAAATCTCCAATCAAGGCAGTATTTCCGTTTCCGCACTCTTCCCAAACCTTACTTTGCGGGAGGAACTTTTCCTCGAAGCCAGGGATGTCTTCTTTGGTTCAGGCGTCCTTACCAGCGCAGCCCAAGCCCATGCTGAGCGCATCGCTACTCTCGTTGCTGATCACGTCGGTCTGGACATTGAACGTTGTCAGTGGGTAATCGGTGGGCGAGTTCCTATGTTTGATGAGGAGCGGGATGGAAATGGCGATATCATTATAGTACGTGCTGGCCGAGTATGCCTCTCTGCTCGGCCTCCGAAGCCGACGTGTTTCATTTCGTCAACTCGTCCCTTTACGCTGCACAAGCCGGCGGTGCGCCTTCTTTCACGAATTGCCACTGCAATATCTCTCTGTGAGCCCGTGCTCTTGACTGGAGAGACCGGCACCGGAAAAACCAGCGTCATTACGCATCTTGCTTCTTTGTTACGTCGCCCATTGGTTTCTCTCAATCTGTCCCATCAAACAGAATCTTCTGATCTGCTCGGTGGATTTAAACCGGTTGATGCTCGTATTCCTGCATCTAGGCTTCATGTCGAGTTTTTGGAACTTTTTGGCAGTACTTTCAGTCGGAAGAAGAATATCAAGTTCGAGGAATCTGTCAGGAAAGCGGTTCAGGAGGGCAAATGGAGGAGAGCGGTAGTTCTTTGGCGAGAGTCAGTGCGACTTGCTAAGGAGCGCATCGAGTCTAAATTCAATGAAGACATACAGTGAGTGTCGTATGTTTCTTAATAATCACTCCTAATCGTCTTCCCCAGGGAGCCCCCGCTACCTTTCACGGAAGCTGATGGTCCAAGGAAGCGGAGAAGACTCGACCAAACGTTGCTTCGGCAATCTGCAGAAGCTTGGGACAAGTTTCATCGTGATGTTGAGGAATTTGACATCCAGCATGCTCAAGAACAAGGAAAGTTTGCGTTTGACTTCGTAGATGGGCCTCTCGTGAAGGCACTCCGCTCTGGTGATTGGTGTGTTTTTACTGTCAACCTTTCACGGAGGCTATACCTAATTGGTCACATCAGGATTCTTCTTGATGAAATTAATCTGGCAAATCCGGAAACGCTTGAATGCATCACGGCACTTCTCAGCGGCCCAACGGCATCCATTTCCTTGACAGAAAAAGGTTCTCTGGAGACAATTCCTCGCCATCCTGACTTTCACCTCTTCGCTTGTATGAATCCCGCAACAGACGTGGGGAAAAAAGATCTCCCTTCCAATATTAGAGCGCGATTCACAGAGATCGACGTCCCCCCTCCAGATGCTGATCGTGAAACCCTTCTTAGCATCATTCACCAATACATCGGCTACTGCGCAGTTGGAGACAAAGCCGCGATCATGGATGTCGCCGACTTTTATACCGCTCTTAAACGACTGGCAGGGGATCGTCGGTTGGCTGATGGATCAAATCATCGGCCCCATTATAGCATGCGCACACTTGCCCGTGCCCTTACTTTTGCGGCCGACATATCTTCAGTGTATGGGTTGCGACGAGCACTATGGGAAGGGTGCCTAATGGCGTTCACCATGGTGCTCGATGGGCCGAGCGCAGATGCCGCGACAAGTCTTGTACACAAGCATATCCTTTCTGGAGTCCGTAATCCAAAATCCTTGTTAGCGAAGGAGCCTTCCCATCCTGTTTCTCATTCTGCAAACGAGTTTGTCAAGTTTGGTCCATTCTACCTAGAGAAGGGCCCACTTCACGTCGATCCAGTGGAGGATTACATTATAACTCCTTCTGTGGAAAAGAAGTTGATTGATCTAGCTCGCATTGTTCTCACTCGCCGTTTTCCTGTCCTTATTGAAGGCCCGACATCCAGTGGAAAGACCAGCGCAGTGGAGTACCTCGCCCGCCGAACTGGTCATCATTTCGTCCGTATCAATAATCACGAGCATACAGACATCCAAGAATACATCGGATCCTATGTTTCAGATCCCGGCACCGGAAAGCTAGTTTACAAAGATGGATTACTTGTCCATGCTCTAAGACGCGGTCATTGGATCGTGTTAGACGAATTGAACCTTGCGCCAACCGATGTCCTTGAAGCCCTGAACCGGCTACTAGACGACAACCGCGAATTGATCATACCAGAGACTCAAGAAGTCGTCCGACCTCATCCTCACTTTATGCTCTTCGCCACCCAAAATCCGCCGGGTTTATATGGCGGTCGCAAAGTGTTGTCACGTGCCTTTCGTAACCGCTTCCTCGAAGTTCACTTTCAAGACGTTCCGCAGCCAGAATTGGAATCCATCCTCTGCCAACGATGCCAAATTGCTCCATCCTACGGAAAAAAGATTGTCAGTGTCTTTCAAGAGTTGCAGAAACGCAGACAGAGTGGACGTGTATTTGAGAGTAAACAAGGCTTTGCCACCCTTCGAGATCTTTTCAGGTGGGCTGATAGAGATGCCGTGGGCTACCAAGAGCTCGCCGAGAACGGTTATATGCTCCTCGCAGACCGGGCTCGACGCGCCGAAGACAAACTTGTAGTCAAAGAGGTCATAGAGACCGTCATGAAGATTCAAATCGACGAAAAATCGCTGTATGGTCTAAAGTGCAATGACGTCGCGTACCTCGGATGTCCCGTACCTTCGACCGGACAAGTCGTCTGGACCCATGCTATGCGACGATTGTTCGTTCTGGTTTCTAGGGCTTTGAGGTTTAACGAGCCGGTGCTACTGGTCGGGGAGACTGGGTCCGGCAAGACATCCGTTTGCCAACTATTTGCCGAGGTCATATCCAGACACTTGCACACACTCAGTTGTCATCAGAACACGGAAACGGCAGACCTAATTGGCGGTTTGCGACCAGTACGCAATCGCAGAGCAACCTTTTCGGAAGTTCGTCGTGACGTTTCGTCTCTCCTCTCCCGCGCTGGTGTTGCTACTGTAGCCACGGATGCCCGTGGCATGCTTGACCAGATCTCCACAATGCTGAAGACAGATGTCGACCCCTCCCTAGAAGCTGCTCTCCTAGATTCACAGAAGAATCTCCTCGCATCCGAGTCCCTGTTTGAATGGCATGATGGTCCTCTTGTCCGTGCTATGCGAAGCGGCGATGTTTTCTTGCTTGACGAGATCTCGTTGGCTGATGACTCGGTGCTCGAGAGGCTCAATAGCGTGTTGGAACCGGACCGGATCATTGTTCTTGCTGAGCAAGGAGGTGCAGGCGGAGAATATCCTGTCGTCCACGCTGTCGATTCCTTCAAACTCCTCGCAACAATGAATCCTGGAGGCGACTACGGGAAGAAGGAATTATCACCCGCCCTTCGGAACCGCTTCACGGAGATCTGGGTTCCTCTAATTGACGATCCGTCTGACCTGGGGATGATCATCGAGAACTCCTGGGCTCATGACGCGTTGAAGGTCTTCACTACACCACTTTTACGATTTACCGATTGGTTGAGGGAAAGAGTGGGTGACCAGTCGGTCTGTACGTTGCGAGACATGCTGGTAAGCAAATTTAAAAGACGATTTTGCTACCATTTTCTCATTCTCCTCCAGGCATGGGTTGCGTTCTCAAATGCAGTGTTTACTCCTGATAGAGAAAAAGTCATACCACCGAGCGAGATATTCGTAAGTCTACGAGTTCTTTTGTTGGTTCTCAAGTTCATCTGCAGCTTAGCACCATGGAGCTCGTATGACCTTTCTGGACGGATTGGGTTCCTTTCCACAAACGGCCACACATTCGCCGCACATGCTGCAGCAAATCAAGGAGGAAGCTGTTTCCATGTTGCATAAATCTCACCCTTTCGACACCCAAGACACGTCTTCGTACCGCTACGATCCTTCCGTCTTCGTTCAGTTTGGCCCCTTCGCACTTCCAAAGGGGCCAGCAAACACCGCGCAGTACAACTTCAATCTTCGGGCTCCGACTGCTTTCGAGAATGCTCTGCGAGTGGTCAGGGCTTGTCAGGTCCGCAAGCCAATTCTTCTGGAAGGGAGCCCTGGCGTCGGGAAAACTTCCCTTATTACTGCATTGGCGAAAATTGCAGGTTACCATCTCTGTCGCATCAATCTGTCGGACCAGACCGACTTGATAGACTTGTTTGGATCTGACCTCCCCGTAGAAAACGGTGCGCCAGGAGAGTTTGCCTGGAAATCAGCAGAATTTTTGCAAGCCTTGCAGGAGGGTCATTGGGTTCTTCTTGACGAAATGAATCTCGCCCCTCAAGCGGTCCTCGAAGGCTTGAATGCGGTATTAGATCATCGAGGCACGGTTTATATACCTGAGCTGGGACGTAGCTTCACTCGACATCCTTCCTTCCGAGTATTCGCTGCTCAAAATCCATTGCATCAGGGCGGTGGAAGGAAGGGTCTGCCTCGGTCCTTCCTCGATCGCTTCACCAAGGTTTACATGGAAGAACTTACTCCTAATGATATGCTCATTGTCTGTCGGGAGCAGTACGAAGAATCAGACGAAAATGTTCTCCGCGCCATGATTGCATTTAATGCTCGCTTAAATGAAGAAGTCGTCCTCAAACGAAACTTCGGTCGCGAAGGGAGCCCTTGGGAATTCAATCTCCGTGATATCATTCGATGGGGTGAACTTTCAAGAGCATCCCACATAACTGCCCATCCTCGACACCTTTCTCGCATTATCTATCTGAGCAGATTCAGGAATTCGCAAGATCGCGCGAATGCACAAACCGTATTCGATGAGGTTTTCTCGACTTCAGATTTACCCAGCATTCCTAACCCTTACCCGGTCGTCTCAAGTTCGCATCTACAATTCGGCTACTACGGCGCGAGGAGGTATAATGTGACCTTACTCCATAGAACTTCCGACATCTTACAAGCCCATCTTACTGCGATTGAGGCTATTGGCGCATGTCTTTCTCAGTCCTGGCTCGTTGTCGTGACCGGTTCTCACGATAGTGGTAAAACGAATCTGATCAGAACCTTGGCTAACCTTTCAGGCAACCATCTTGATGAAGTCCACATTTCTAGAGCAACTGACACGACAGATATATTGGGTAGTTTCGAACAAGTTGATCATTTTGCACGAATCATGACGATCGCGGAGGAGGCGATTCAGCTCGCCGATATGTATGCGCGTTCTACTCGCGGTATTCATTCAAGATATGATTGCCGAACGCTTGTGCAGCGCGAATTGATCTCTGGTCAGAGAACACCAGCCTCGGTTTTGCAGGTTGTCTCGGGACTTTTGGCAGAGCTTTCGATGATCGACATCGATATCGACTCTTTTAATGCAACCCGACAAGATTTGGATGCTAGAGTCCGCGCCCTGGCCGAAACACGATCTACGCAAGGTCGCTTCGAGTGGATCGATGGTCCATTAATACGCGCAATGAAAGACGGGCACTGGCTAGTTCTCGACGGCGCAAATATGTGTAATCCATCTGTCCTCGACCGACTCAATTCACTCTGTGAACCGAATGGCAAGCTAGTGTTCACCGAACGGGGCTTCGTCAACGGCGAAGTCCAGATATTGACGCCGCACCCGAACTTCCGTCTACTCATGACCGTAGATCCCCAGTACGGCGAATTGTCAAGAGCGATGCGCAATCGCAGTGTGGAGGTTTCGTTGTTGACTTCTTTCACTGAAGAAGACCGGTCCCGCATGCTCGCACACGCCCGTCTCCCTCATGGCTCAGCGACAACGACATCTTGTTATATTTCCTATGAACAGGCACGCCGAGGTATCCTTTCGGTGTCCCCGCGTGGCCCACCCCAGTCTTTGTCGCCGATTGGTATCGACCACGATTCGACTCTGTCTTCCCTGATCGTTTATGCGCCAATTATGGACGAATCCACTCCCCAAAGGTCACGCGCTCTTGTACACTTTGCCGTCAGATCACTACCCCCACCCCTACACTGGATGTTCAAGCGTTATCTTGAGGCCTCGTCACCCAACGGGTCTTTACTTTCTGTACTCGCGGACCCCGCTTTCAGTGGATCCTCCACAGCACTTGCTTTAAAGTTGAGAAGTATGACTCCGATGATTTCGTTCCCACTCGACTATGTATTGGTCAGTGCTCATGTTCAGGCGGGACTTGCTTCCCCTCTGCCACGACGACGTACTTAATCTGTTTGACTATATAGCTAATGGATGATTTTATGGTTTATCCACCGTGCTCGTGTTGTATAGAACGGGCGAATTACTGCTCGCATCATGCTTTGAAACTTGAAATTCTGCGTCTCTTCATTGCCCTCCTGCTTGACAGGAGCAATGAAGGCCAGCCAATCGATCTACCCAGTACACTGGCCAGATCCTCTCCGAATCTGATGGAAGCACTGCGAACGGTTCTTGCGGAAGTACGAGCGGTTGCACAGGGGATATTCGAGCAATTACTCTCTGGATCCCCTGGTTCTCAATCGGCGAGTGCATTAGTCTCTAGACACAAGTCATCTCGTGACATTGGCTTCAGGATTATAGTACACCTTCAAACCTTCTCAATATCTCGAGGAAACTCCGTCAGGTTCTCGCTCAGAAATATTTCGACCACTCGTATGTTCAAGTACTGTCGAAGCTAATCTCCAAAGCACTTGACAACCACTCACCTCCATATGAACGTCTTGCACATGCGGCAAGCATTCTCGAGGCTGCGCTTTCTCCTTCATCTGGTCTTGGATTGGTGGAAATGTGGTCGCATCTGCGCGTTGTCAGGTCCGCACAGATTACCTCAAGAGACATCAAGTCGTTGGCCTGCAGGCCTATTGAATTTTCTGAACCAGGTATGCTTGGTTCATTAAATTCTGAGAATTCACCAATATCGTGACCCACTCTTAGTGTCACGACGGGAGCAACTAGAAATCCTTGCCATCGCGACCCTGCCAATGCACTTGACACCAGACAAGACCGAGCGACTAGCGTATATATCCCGCAAAGTGAAAGACGTAAGAAAGTGTTTGCACGACCCATCAAATTCTAATTATCTTCAGTGGGTATCCAGGGTACCTAAGGAAGATGCGAGTTGTTATGGGAGATGCAATCCTGTTTCCCTTCTGATTGAACTACAAGTTCTCTGTGATCTCCATAGGGAGAGCAAAGATGTGGGTCCTCTCCAATAATTGGCAGATATAGTTTAGGCATGTTCAATAACGCTATGGGGCTGATTTTACAGGTGCTTCAGCAACTTATCGGGGTGGCCCTTGAAGAGTCCAAGGAGGATTTGCGACGCTTTGCCTCATATCAGCATGTGATATGGAACCGTGAAGTGGACAGCAGTAGTGCGTAGAGATTATTTCCGTTCGTCTTGCTATTCAAAACCGGTTTCAGTATCTCCAAGTATTTTGACCACGACAGTGACTCAATGGCTTGAAGCCTTATGGCAAAAACAATCCGAGGAAATGGTAAGTAGTAAAGTCGTGGTCACAGTCACTGAGGACCCAGTTATTTTCAGGATGTCAGTGGACCATACATCATATTCTGTCCGACTTTCCTCCTTAATACCCTCAAAAAAAGGTACGGGTTTGTGTATTATATGTTCGCCTGCTTAACCATCTTTGCAGCCAAACTGCGGGGGTCTCATTAGCATCACTCGATCAGCACGAGGAATCACTCAAGCGTCATATAAGACTATCTGTGTTACAATGTTTCGTAGACACTTCGCGGCTGCAGCAGCTGACTGCGCTATTTAACAGAAGTGTAATGTTGGTAAGTAGTAGCAGGAATTTCCACGGGAATACAATGCTCATTACTTCTGAAGGTGGCCTCCTGCTTTGCGGCATCCTATGACGAAACTACCCTTCGTCAGATGCACACTGGTCTCTTGCTCGACGGTCTAGACGAGTCAAATGCTCTTCTCAATCTCTTGCGACGCACTGATCACAAACCACTGCAAAAAGCAATTCGACATCTGACTACCGCACTTCAATACAATGAGCTCAGGCCCTTATCGCCGGAGACCATGGTGTCTCATCTCGGTAGATGCTGGATTGCGTTGAGTAGGATCATCCTCGAACTTTTCGTGCCCAATATACCCATTGATCCTGCGGCCTTGATACGCAACGCCGCCGCTTACGCAGAGGAACAAGCAGACTTTCTGAAGCACCAAATCACATTCCATGCACAACTAGAGCTCCGAACGGCAGCCAATAAAACAAACGACACCATTACTTACCTCGAGGCTTGTGCAAAGGATCTACTAAATACTCCCCACCTATCAGCCGGTGTCCCAACGCGGGACAGCCTATCAAACTTACATACCTATTGGCTGGAGGTGTCGCAGTTCATCAGTCAAGTGATCCACCATTCCAAAATTGACGATCTGACGCATGCTTTTGAATCTGGAAATATCTCTGCCTTCGACCGCGAGGTGGTTGTCCAAGACTCCGTATTTGGCTTTTGTCAGCGCATAGAAAACATTTACCCAGATTTTGACGATATCACATCCATCCTCCGTTTGGCGTTTGCGGAACTCCGATTGGGTCTCCACCTCGTGCGATGGGCTTCCCAAAAATCCTCTCTGCAGAAAGACACCACGAAACTGGTGGCTAGTCTGGTCGCGTTCCCATCTACACGCAGTGCACAGCTGTTACTAGCCCTGCCTCCAGCTAGTACCGGTATTCCTGCTGCTGAGCTTGTCTTATTAACGATCGCCGCGGCGACGCACTGTATTCAGTTTTCATCGGCACCAATGACGGTCAAGGTCGCTTATGAGCAAGCTTATCGCTTGTGGTCGATAGACCGGGCCCATGAAGATAGACGGGAGCAGGAACTTACTTCCTTATATCGCACAAATACGATGGCCCATGACGCCTCGTTGGAGGCCGAAGCCGAGGAAAGGGAATTTTTGGAACTATTCCCCACCTTCGAAGATGCTCTTCATCCTGCTGGACCTTATGATGAACATGCTAGTGACAAAGTAGTGCATCACTTGACCCCGGATCGGCAACGCCAACTGCTCACACTCCATTTGGAACTCACAGCCAACATAACTACGACTAATCGGACGACAAGCAAGTTCAATGTCTTACGATACGCCTTTCTGCGGTCCTGGATCGGTATCGATCCATCGTCATTGCCGGATTCACTTGACAAAGAGTCATTACATCTCCAGTTCTCTCTGCTTCATGACCATCTTACTGAGATAATCCGCATTCCTAATTCCCCTCCGAAGTCCTTCAACTTTTACACGGACCCGAATGTAACAGAAGCCAGGAAGGTTTCAGGTGAAATCAAGTCTCTCCGTTCTCGGCTTATTACCATCCTCCAAGATTGGCCAGATCAGATGGTGCTCCAACATCTCATTGATCGCTGTGATGTTATATTGGCTTTCGATTTCGCCACTCCCGTTGCCAAGTTTTTGTCGGCTTTAGAGCAGTTGCTGATGCAAACAGACGACTGGGAAATGTATGCGAACCGGAACAATAGCATCAATGAGCATCAACGAGCCTTGACCACTCTTATTGTTGAGTGGAGAAGGCTCGAACTATCATGCTGGAAAGGATTGCTGGAATCTCAGAGCGAATCATTCATCAGTGGCGTGGCCGAGTTTTGGTTCCGTTTATACGAAGTCCTGATACGAGGGCCGCTCGATGCTTTGGAGGAAGGTGCAGTCGGCGATGACGACATCCTTCACGAGTACTTGAAACAACTCCCATCGCTACTAGACGAATTCATTCAATCCAGTTCACTTGGTCAATTTCAAGTCCGTCTAGACCTTCTCCGAAGCTTCGAGACCTTCATCCGCCACATAGCATCTGGAGAACCTCTGGCCCATCAGGAAGCACTACTTCGTGTTGGTCGTATCATCCACTTCTCGTGGCGGCACTTTGACCTTTTTAGCCTTTCACTCTCTACGTCGTTGAAGGACCAAAGACAAGTATTGGAGAAGGAAGTCCAAGCATTCATTAAACTTGCCAGCTGGAGAGACATAAACGTCCAAGCCTTGAAACAGAGTGCTCAAAAGACTCACCGTCAACTATACAAACTCGTCCGCAAGTTCCGCGATGTGCTAAGGCAATCCATCGTGGACAAGATGGGCCCGCCGTTCGCTGGAGAGACCGAGGTTCACTATCAAGTAGAGCGAGCCACCTTCCTATCCCCCTATCTCTTCTCCTCTATAGTCCCTTTCCCGGAGGTTACATCAAGTTCAGTCTCGACACCTTCTCACCTAGGGGACCTCCACAAGACCTTTGGCAAGTTCAGCCACTTCATAAGCACCGAAATCTGTCAATTTCTTTCGAGGTTTACCGCCGAGGATGTGGAACAACTCTCTTCGGATGTCATCTCAACTGCTCGAAACCTCGCTTGTCATCCCATCCCTCCAGATCTGCCCAAAGACAGACAGGAAAAGTTCAAGAAGAACTTGCTTCTCCGTAAAAGAAAGGCTTGGAGCGATCTCCTTAAAGAGCTTAAGCGTGGTGGCTTGGCGCACAGCGTCAAACCCGAGGTTCTCAACAAACTCAGAGACGAATATTGGATCCGAAACCAGCCCCTGATGCCCGAGAACAGTGCCGTGGGGTCTGTGGAGAAAGCGGAACATTACTTTGACCGGTTGCGCGGGTGTCTCCCTGCGCTCAGGAAGATGCTTTCAAATCACCACACAGATTTAGGGACCCGCGATCTCTCTCGAGGCATATCGTTAGTCGAATCCGGGTATTCTTTGGCACTTGAGGGCAGATTAGGGTATATATTTATCTCCATTCTGATCCGTAGCAGCGTTTTTCTGATCAATCTTCACAACGACCAGGTTGTCCCTGGCACTCTCTGGGTACACGACGCTTCAGTACCAAGTGAAGCGAGCTCGGCTTCTTTCAGAACATTCTGAAACTATCATAATCGACAAATATCATCAAATCGAACCAATGCACGACGCGCTCAACCATTCCGTTCGCGCGTTAGAAGAGCTGGCGGAAGCCATGACGATTTTCTCTGAGATAGAGAAGAACGTCACTTCCGTCGTCGATCTCATTGAAAGGTGTCAGACTCTTGCTGCCTCAGCATCCACGTGGCGAGAACGCGTTTCGGAGGTTCTTCAAGCCTGTAAAGGCGTTATGCCTTCTGTACTCTTGAAAGGTGCGTCCCAAGAATCATGTTCGGGAAAAGAAAGGGTAATTAACCTTTTTCAGATGAATATAATGTCGTCGCAGGTGCTGCGATGTACCTCAAGGATCTTCCAGGACAGCTCGAGGAGATGTCTACAACCTGTCCTCAATTGACGTATATCCTCCGACCCACTAGGGAGTGGATCTCCGAACAAGGCTACTTCTCGTTCTCCCAGCAAAACCAGCCTCTACTGGCGGCTGATACCGATGGGAACGCAGACAACGTCATCGACGTGCTTCTCGTCACTGTTCAGTCTATGCTCCGCCGATGCTCCAAGTCCGCACCGCTGCCAGAACTACTCCACGAGTCAGGAGAAGCCCAGGATGACTACATTCGTCTTGGAATTCAGACAACGTCGCTCTTCACGGCACTCCTCGACCTTCCCACATTGGGAGAACAACTGAACACCGCTACCGCTCACCTTGAATCTCTTCCGCATGCGCTACGTCAGCAGGCGTTGAGAAGAATCATGCCCTTCCTGTCCTGCTTTTTGTCCTTTTCTGGAGAGCTGCTCGAGAGTCATGCGAGATGGACCCGCGCACTTTTCAAGCTGGACTATGTCGTATGTTCAGTCGTACACACCCTCGGCACGCAGGGGTTCTGCATCCCGCCAGAAACACAAGAGGGCGAGGCCGATGGCGATGAAAATGAGCATGCGATGGAACTTGGAGGAACCGGAATGGGAGAAGGAACTGGGAATGAGAACGTTGGCAATGAGATTGAAGACGAAAGCCAGGTGGAAGGCCTCCGAGGTGAGGACGATGGCGACGCGGAAGTGCAGAAAGAGGAGAGCAAGGACCAGGAAAACACGATCGAGATGAGCGAAGACTTTGGGGGTGATCTTGAGGAGGTGCCCGAGTCTGAAGAACGCGACGAGAGTGAGGAGGAGGGGGTGGATGGACCAGAGGAACAGCTTGGAAAACTAGACCGGTCAGATCCAGCCGCGGTCGATGAGAAGCTGTGGGGAGATGAGGCAGAAAATGACGATGGGAATGGTGAGGACGAGCTACAAAATGAGAGGTCGCAGGAGGATCAGCAGAAGAATTCGGACGTCGTGGCGAAGGAGAGAAAGAGCAGGAAAGACAAGAAAGATGAAAAGAAAGGGGAAGACGCGAAAGAGAAAGACGAAATGGACGAAGAGGGGGTTGATGAAGACGAGATCGAGGAGATGGAACCGCCCGGTGTCTCTGGCGCCCCGATGGACGAGCATATCCCAGATGCCGATACACTTGACCTCCCCGATGATATGCGTCTTGACGAGGATAACAAACAGACCGATCATGGGAACGACTCGGAGATGGAAGACATCAATGACGAAGATCACGTAACGGATGATCAGATAGATGAGGAGGCGCGCGAGGAACGGGAAAGAGACCAGAGTCCAAATGACGATTCAATGTCTGTCGAGCCCCTGAACACCCCTCGGGAGCCACCCCGAGCCGTTAACGAAGACAACTTAGACGAGGAGAAAGACGACCCTGACGATGAAGAAAGCGAGAACAAGGCCGTCGCTGAGCCCGACCTTATGACTGGTGATGGCGATACCGGGATGTCCGAGCATGAACCGCAAATCAAAGACAGCGCTCAAGGGGCACAACGAGGTTCTGCCGCTACTCAAGTCGAAACAGATATTAATGGAGGTGAAAGTTCTACAGAACCAGAGCCCAGGGAACAGCAGTATGTTATCAGGACCGTTTTCACATTATACTCACTTATCTCGCGCATCATAGGTCCGATGACCCTGTTGACGAACGATCTCAGCCTATACCTTCATCCACATCCGCCGCCCATCCTCGTCCTCAACCCTCAGACCCTAGCGCCAGCGTTGAAGGCGTGGAACGTGGTCCTGGACATGCCCACAAGCCTCCTTCAACTCCCAGCGCCCCGCGAAGCCTCGGGGATGTACTCAAAGAAGTTCAACAGCGCTTCGATGAGATCTTTGGGCCAGCAGACCAACCACAGACTCTGCCAGTTCCCCAGCATGGAGACACCGAGCAGGTCGAATATGCCCACCAAGAAGACGCGGCTGAGGACATGCAGGCACTTGGTCCCGCGGGTGAAGAGCAGATCACAAAACTCAGAGAGCTCAAATTAATCGATGATGGAATTGACAGGACGGGTGCTATGGACGTTGATAAATCTGATTTTTCAGGCAGAAAGCAGGATCTAAAGGAGGCACAGGATGTTGCTATGGAGAGGTTGGAAGCCGAGAAAACGACAGAACGTCCTGCCTCCAATGTCGAAGGCACTATTGTGCACACGGAACGAGGAGGCGACACCACGGTTCAATCTCGCGATCCGTCCGCGCCCAAAACTGAGGAAGACATGGAACGAGAACCAGAAACCCCCCCGTCCGAGGTCGTTCTCAAAGCCCTGACGGATCACGCCGCAAACCCCACCCTCACCTCCGCATCCCATCTCTGGACCCTCTACACGACGATGACCGCCCCACTCTCGCTCGCCCTCTGCGAATCCCTCCGGCTTATCCTAGCCCCGACCCTCGCCACGCGCCTGCGAGGCGACTTTCGCAGCGGCAAACGACTCAACATGCGCCGCGTCGTCGCGTGGGTCGCGAGCGAGTACACCAAAGACCGCATCTGGATGCGCCGCGTCAAACCCAGCGGACGCGAGTACCAAGTCCTCCTCGCCGTCGACGACTCGGCGTCCATGCGCAACGACGGCGGCGGTGCCGTCCACCTCGCATACCAGACCGTCGCCCTCGTCGTGCAGGCCCTCGGCAAACTCGAGGTCGGCGAGGTCGGAGTGGCAAGGTTCGGAGAGGGGTGGGAGCTCGTACGTGGTTTCGGTGTGGAGGGTGGTGGTGCCAAGGATTGGGGGGCCTCATCGACCGAGGGGGGACGGGTTCTCAACGCGTTCACGTTTTCCCAGACGCGCACAGACGTTGCTGCGTTCCTTGAGGGCTCCCTTTTGGTGCTCGAAGCTGCGCGTGAGAGCGCGGCGAGCACGACCGGGCGGGAGTTGTGGCAGCTCGAGATCATCATTTCGGATGGGATCTGTCAGGACCATGAACGGCTGAGGCGGATATTGAGGCGGGCGCGGGAGATGAGGGTGCTGGTGGTGTTCGTCGTCGTCGATGCACTCAACAACGCGCCGTCTGCGTCCAGTTCGTCTGGGGAGAATCAGTCTTCCATCGTCACGCTCTCTCAAGTTTCTTACAAGCTTTCACCCACGACCGGTCAGATGGAACTCTCGATGGAACGCTACCTGGACTCTTTCCCTTTCGAATACTATGTTGTGCTCCGGGACGTGGAGGCATTACCAAGGGTTTTGGCAGACACGCTGAGAGAATTCTTTGAAAGAATAAACGAGGAGTAGATTCCTATTTACATGACTCCTACTGCATTTACCTAGTTAGCCCGCCCTATATCAAGCAATGCATTAAGTCTGCACTCGTGCCGTTACTCGGCGCTGCCCAAGCTTAGGTTGTAAAGCTCGACGTTCAAGTTGGCGAACCCAGGCATGACAAAAGGGCTCACTTTCTCACGCTCTCAGAGGGTGCGTGCTTGGTGCCCTTCTTTTTCGTGCTTCCCGGTTCCCTTCGCTGCTCGCCTTCCGACGCTGCCCTCTAATCTGTACGCATCACGCTGCGTTTTAGCTCTTCCGGCGTGCATGATGTCTTCTTTCACGCCTTGACTGTCGCTGTCGCGCGATCAGCGCCGATTCGGCAGTGGAGCTCTCTTCTCACGCTCTCAGAGGGCACGTGCTCTATGCCCTCAGACGCTGCGTGCTTCCAGCCCATCTTTTCGTGCTCTCCGGTGTTCTTCGCTGCCCACCTTTCGACGCTGCTCCATGATCGGTGTGCATCATGCAGCGTTGTTGTTCTTCCGGCGAGTGGGATGGTGTCTTTCACGCCTTGGTTGTCGGGTGCTCACTTCTCATGCTCTCCGGTGCTCATCACTGCCTGCCTTTCGATGCTTCCCCCTGATCGGTATGCATTACGCGGCATTGTTGTTCTTCTGTTGAGTGGAACGACTTCTTTCACGCCTTGGTTGTCAGTGTCCCTCGATCACTCCTCGCACTCTTGCTGAGGATGCACCGTGTCCTCCCTTTCATGCTACCCAGTGCCCTACACTGGCTGCTGCTCGACATCTCTTTGCATCGGCGACCTTCTGATGCACCCTGTTGGTGTATGCTTGCTGTCAACGGTCTCATGTCGCCACTTTCCTTTACGTTTGGCATATGCCACTACATTTAATGGATGCCAAGGCTTAACTCTCGAACAGAGTGTGGTTGACTTCCGACTTGATCCTTTTGCACATGGTCAACTGTATACAGTTTTGTTGAGAGTAAGAAAAAGGGAGGACACTTGACACCTTTCTCTTCTGTGGACGAGCAAAAAAATTGCATGAATGTTGTGCATCATCCCTTACTCCCATAACTCCTTGTGTAACTACCTTTGCATACTATTCCTTGCTCCTCTGCTCCTTTGCCTTGCTTTGCATGCTCTGTTACGCCCGAAGGGATCACTTGTTATGTTTATTCACGAAGTGCAATACCATCACTCATACTATGAGTGGCTCAGATAGGTTGCAAATGGAATGCATGATATGCTCCATAAGTACCGTCAGTTCATAAATCTTCACTGTAGACCAGGGGCAGCTGCCATCAGCCATTTAGAAAACTAGCAAAAGAGGTATCAGATTAACTCAGGCCCTCTTCGCTCATCAAAACCACTGCATATTATGGTCAAATCAGAATCACTACACTTCAAATGAAATCAAGCAGCGTATGATTACCCCTCACGAACTAATATGAACGACGCATCACGCCAGCCTACTACTTAAAGACTTGTGATACGACCAACCAGATCCCTCGGGCTATTATCCGACAGTATATTTAAGCAGCATTGACGCCAATAGGAGTGCATTGAACATTGGCAGTCCCAGCCTGTGAGTCATAAATCAGTACAAATTTTTCACTTGATGATCAACATCGAATAGACTCACCTGGTTGCTGTTGGTACAGCATGCAGTCTGGGTGCTGCATTTCTCGGCACCGGTAGCACCAATCACGGTAACCTTGTCGCAATTAAGTCCAACAGGTACGTTGGCACCGACAACTGCCTGGAGAACACCACCAAGGGCACCAGTGAAAGGCGTGGCGCTCTGTAAACAGACATATTGCTAAGTAACCTACGAAAACACAATAGCATAGAACCTCTTACGTTGAACTGCTGGTTGCAGCAGTAAACAGTGCCGGAGCTGCAGTTCGAGTCACCAGCAGCAGCAACCGCAACGAGGGCAGCAACGGGGAGGAGGGCGGCGAGACGAGAGAACATGTTGAGTAGTGAGGTAGGTCTTTGGAGAGCTGCGATCAAAACGAAGGAACTTGCTGAGGACCACTGACCTTGGATCTCCCCCTTTTATATTCCAAATGGCCACCCCCCCTACGACCTCTCTCTCGCCTCTGACCAACCAGTGACCCGCATGAGTACGTCAAAGTCCCAGGCGAGGGCCGCACCCGACATTCTCTCGTCACGAACCGTAACGTTTACAATGCACCGCGTGCGGTGATTCGCCTAGGAAGGGATGCCATGCCGTCTAAATTGGATTCGTACCCCATTCAGTATCAAGTGTTCAAGGGTCCCGGCCGAGATGAGCTCATCCTTGGCTTCATTTTCATTTTTGTTACCCAACCGCAACAAAACTTTGTCACTCACGGTATGCCTTACGTACAAATAATGCTCCGAGGTTACGTCGTAAGAACGTTCATTGTTGCGATCCACCATGATGCCTGGTAGACAGAACAGTCCTAACGTCGTGACGCTGCTCGCAGTGCGATATGTATACTCACCGAATGCGCGCCAGATGAGCTGAGGATGGGTGCCCCGAGACTGCTCGTGCGTTTGACGGCTGCGAACAAGGCCTTCAAGTAAGAGTGTAAAGACTAGACTCAAATGAAACGTGTTTGGTATGCTGTTGCACGTGATTGGTCTCTATGCAGCGGGACAATGGTCCTGGGTATTAACCATCGAACCACGCTCCAAAGCGCGTTCTTTCCTGCTTAACGCAGAGAGCTGCGTCTCATTTGTTCGACACTCGTTTGTTATGCTTTTCGCGTTTGTACTTGCGGCTTTGTTTTTCGGACCTCGGCATATCCCGGGCCAGCCCGATTTGGAAGGCCCCTGTATTCGATGGCGTTGCGTCGACTCTGATGCTAATACCATCCAAACGAGACTCCCCAAAATATGTTGTGGGCCTTCCAACTGACACTGATCCTTAGCGAATATATCTAAGTGACTTCCATGTATACGCTAAACGATGGGAATCCTTAGATCGACATCCGGGATCAAGTTGGCATTGTACAGGTCATCTCTTGGAATGATTACGGAGGATCTCATTACCTTGGCCCCATCGATGGTGCCTAACCAAATAGCCGGGCCTGGGTGGATGGGTTTGATCACACCGGTATATAAGCTTCACTCCCTCTAATCAGGGTCTCAGTGCCATGCAATACTGGCTCAATATGACGTCGTACTATGCAACCGCGTTCAAGACGAGAAATTACCCAACTGTTTCAAAAGACCATATCATGTAGTCTCATCCCCACCCAGCCTTGCTTCTGCACCGGATCTAGTTGGTCCTCCCAAGAACTACCAGATCGTGAGTCCATTATCCAATGTCCATGTTTTCCAGAACTGTGTTCTTTTGACTCTCACAGACACTAGACAAAGTCTGGGTGGTTGTCTTTGCGACTGCTCCTGGGGCTGTAACAATTTCGACGTCATCCTCTGACTCACAAAACATTTAATGTTGCAGCTGGAGCGTCGAAGCTTTCAGTTTTATCAGAGTTTATGGAGGCCGTGTTGCAAAGGAATAGTCAGGCCGTCGTCAACCTTCAATCCGAAAATTTCTCTTTCGACCCTTCGCCGCCTTCGTACAATCTTAACGCGTTTATTATTACTTCGATCGCGACCTAACAAGTGTTGGCTGTGTTAAAGGAATCCAGGTGGTTTCTTGGTCAGTTGATTACTACTAGGATTTTCGTTGTGGTTTCGTCTGGTACTTTACATGTATCCATGCTTGAATAGAACGGATTAGCGTTGAATCGCTAAGAGATCGTCCAGAATTACCTGACATAGTGATGAAAACCAAGTAAAGCTTTTGAAGCCCTCGCCCGACTCAGATCAATCAGGGCGTGCCACGGGGGAATTTCAATGGATAGTATGAACGACTTAGATAGATTACAGAATCTGGTGAAACTGGATGTCAAACCAAAAGACATAGGTGGTTTCGTACGCGTGGAGTGAAGACAGAAACCGGCTGATACGAACGAGTGATTAGGATGAGCAGGTAATTGGAACGAGCCAAACAAGTGTGAATGTCTACTCTTAGACCTCCGCAACGCCGTTGTATTGTCCTCGAGTGGGACGCGCCGGAGGGTGGGAACAATATTGGCTACTTTGTTGTTCGTACGATGTTCCAGGTGAAGCAGGGAATGTACTGGGGTCAGAGGGGTCCTGAAATATTGTTAGCCAGAGTTCCTTGAAGCACGTTCTCCACTCACGTAGAGCCTAGGTTGCGTCATTTGGGAAGCGAAAGGGGCAGTATCCGGGTAATTAGCGGAACCGGGTTCCATGTATGCCCCAGTAGCATACTGTGGCGACGGCAGAGTTCGAGAGCGCTTTTGTTTCATGACGAAAAAGACAATGACACCGATAATCAATGCAACCCCGGCGACACCGCCAACAACACCGCCAGCGATCGCCCCAGTATGAGATTTGCTACCCGATGGGCTTGAGGTCGGCGGTGATGATACTGAAGCACTGGTTGATGACGGAAGAGAAGAAAGGGTAGATGGGGCACTGGCCGCGGTCGACTCGGGATTATCTGAAGGACTCGCATGAATGCTACGACAGCGGCCGCGAACGTGGTAACCTACCACCAACACTCTGAGCAAGCGTAATGTTGAAGGAGTTGCTTGTCTGAAAAAAAAAAATCAGAACATTGTTATTGGGCGGTCAGGGTGCATCGCATATACCGTCACGTCTTGAAATGCCCATTGTGGTATCGCTGTCCCACCAGGAATACCAGGTAGAAAACTATCTAAAGTGTTAAACCTCGCGTAAACGAAACGAATAGAACAGCGTACACTAGATAGACGCTCGAGCAATTGGTGCTCCATGTGCTCCAACTGATGGCGAGAATTTTAAATCTACTGAGGGGTTTTGCGAGAATTCACCTTACGAGACAATTATCAAGCCCTGGCAAAGACCACACGCGCTCATAGCATTATAAGTGACGGTGCTGCACTGACACGGATTTTGTTCATCCGCGTAAGGACCGGTATAGTGGGCGTTCGGTGGGAGAGCGGCGACATTAAATCCTTAACGAACATCAGAATTGCGCAAGGTGATGAAAATAAATCAATGTACGACCGCCATTGCAGGCGCCTTCAAGATAAGCAGAAAGAAGACATGGACTCTGGTTTTTGCTGTTTTGCATCTTATTACCACAAGGGTTTTAGAGTGAAGAGACCCGAGGCTGGGCACTAGCAGAAGAACACACCCAATTGAATGAGTCTAGACAGACCGCGGTCGTAGTTTGAGCGAGAACGCCGGCAGGATCCACGGGAAGCAATCCAGTGGAAAGGATCGCGAGTGATGACCAGTGGAGGTTTCTGCGCGACGGCATGATGGAGGAAAGAAAAAAGAACTCACTTCGGGACCCGACAGCGCTAGTATATTAGGTGACCAAACCATCAGACCCAAACTTGAACTCCATCATCCTGTGCTCTAGCCTGAGTCGTCGAAGCGTGGTCTGGTGACCAGACCATTATGAGGTTGCCGAGCAAGGCAAGCCGTCGATCAATAGTTCCGGTAAAATCCGTGGAGATTTCCGAGGCTGCGCGGATTTCCATGTTTAGTCAATGAAGAACAGGCTGATTTCGCCTTTGTAAGTTATTGTTTTCGGAAATAAAATTCCCCCTACCGTATGGTAGTGGGTTTACACCAGTCCCCTACCCATCTACTGCTGGAGTGGTGTATCTAGAGGTGGAAGATTCCGAGTGGCTATGTAGTAATTGAAACCCAGAATCCACTCGGAGTGATTGGGTTTCAATTACTA